>JARJDR010008872.1:0-12385 GCA_030264135.1 Myllaena sp. GC000078 | reverse complement strand
TCTTCGTTTGTAGATACTGACAACCAAAGAGTAATCATCCACGTGCGGGATGTAAACGACGAACCACCGTACTTCATCAACCGCCCACTGCCGATGCAAGCCGTCGTGCAGCTAAATGCGCCACCAAACACCCCCGTTTTCACGCTGCAAGCGCGCGATCCGGACACGGACCATAATATTCATTACTTTATCGTGCGCGATCGCACCGGCGGCCGCTTCGAGGTGGACGAACGCTCCGGGGTGGTGCGAACGCGCGGCACCGATCTCTTCCAGCTGGACATGGAGTACGTGCTCTACGTGAAGGCGGAGGATCAGAATGGGCGCGTCGACGAGCGCCGCTTCCAATCGACGCCCGAGGAGCGCCTTTCGATCGTTGGCGGCAAGCGTGCGCCGCAATTCTACATGCCGAGCTATGAAGCGGAAATTCCAGAGAACCAGAAGAAGGATTCTGAGTAAGTTCCATCAATTGATAAGAAAATGCTTGGTTTGTTTGAATTTGGAATTTATATTTGAAATATTTTCAACATGGGTTTGAATAGAAATTCAATTCTATTGGGGTGACTATTGTTGTAAGCGCGGTATTTGCATAAATCTCAACTGCACGAGACGTTTAATTTCGGGCGTTTTCCATTTGTAATATGTATGCGATGTGGAAACATTTCCGCCTTTACATCCGTGTTACATTTAATTGAATTTCCAGCGACGAGCGAAGGAGGGCAGGGCAGGTGCGCGCACCGGCGCCCGAACTATTATCATACTCGATGGTTATTTAGCTCGCGACAATCTGTTAGCGCCATATATTATTTTCCCGCTGCTTGCATAATTTCTGCAGTTAGTGCATTTAGGTTGATTGCGTATTAAAAGGGATGGGCGGGGCGCGCTGTAAATACGCCACCACGCCATTTATTGTTAATCAATGCGAATTTGAGTCTTCCATGAATTCCGTATGCGTGCATCGCTCTCGTTCATTAAGTCGTCGTCGTCGACGTCGACGTCGTTGTCGTCCGTTGTAGACAATTATGCACACTTTAATTGTTCATTTAAATATTATGATATTATCACAAGAGAGCTAATTTTAAATTGTCTGCTCTGAATTAAAACGATGCATTTAGATCTATGCAGAGACTAAAGAATATTGTTTAATTGTTTAGCATAATATCAGTAAAAGCAAAGTCCTTTGCCGACCGAGAGATTCGCTACACACTCAAAGCACAAGGACAAGGCGCTGGCACCTTCAACATTGGCCCCACTTCCGGTATAGTCAAGCTAGCCAAAGAGCTGGATTTTGAGGACCTCCGCCAGCCGCATGTCTACTCGTTGGTGGTCACTGCCACCGAAGACTCTGGTGGTTTCTCCACATCGGTCGAAGTAAACTGTTTACCTTAGTTGCAAACATCCTACTGACGACCTCTTTTTCTAGTTGACCATCCGTGTAACGGACGTGAACGATAACGCGCCCAAATTCGAGCTGCCCGACTACCAAGCGCACAACATCGACGAGGACTACCCGCCCGGCACGACCATCCTTAAAGTGAAGGCGATGGATGCGGACAGTGGAGCGAATGCGGAGATCGACTATACTGTCTCCGACGACCATTTCAGCGTCGACCCTAGTGGCATCATCTCCATCAACAAGCAGCTGGACGCCGACAACAACAACGCCTACTACGAGTTTATTGTCACCGCCAAAGATAAGGGCGAGCCGGCAAAAACCGGCACCGCCACCGTGCGCGTGTACACGAAGAACAAGAACGACGAGGAACCGAAATTCTCGCAGCAGGTGTACACGCCCAATGTCGACGAGAACGCCGGACCGAACACGCTCGTCACCACGGTGGTAGCGTCCGATAAGGATGGTGACAACGTGCGATTTGGTTTCGTGGGCGGCGGCACCTCCTCGGGACAGTTTGTTATCGAGGAGATTACTGGTGTGATTCGTCTGCATGGCAAAGCAATCTCGCTGGACAAGGATAAATACGAGTTGAATGTAACTGCCATGGATGATGGCGCGTGCTGTGCGAATGGTGATCAGACGATCCACACCAGCACGGCGGTGGTGGTGGTGTTCATCACCGACGTGAACGATAACAAGCCGATTTTCAATGATTGCGGCACGTACTATCCGAAGGTGGAGGAAGGCGCGCCGAATGGTTCGCCGGTGATTAAAGTCCATGCGACGGATGAAGATAAGGGTGTGAATGGGCAGGTGAAGTACTCGATTGTCCAGCAGCCCAATCAGAAGGGCACCAAGTTTACTGTTGATGAGGAGACTGGCGAGGTGTCGACGAATAAGGTGTTTGATCGTGAGGGTGATGATGGAAAGTTTGTGTCGGTGACGGTGAAGGCCACGGATCAGGGAGAACCTTCATTGGAGGGCGTCTGCTCGTTCACGGTGGAGATTACGGATGTGAATGATAATCCTCCCTTGTTCGATCGACAGGTAAAACATGATAATTATTTTTTATTGGGAAAATAATGCGAAATTATTGCGTGCAGAAATACGTGGAGAATGTGAAGCAGGACGCGAGTATTGGCACGAATATCCTGCGTGTGTCGGCGTCCGATGAAGACGCTGATAATAACGGCGCCATCGTCTACACCCTCAACGCGGGACCGAATCATCAGGATCTGGAATACTTCGAAATCCAGCCGGAGTCCGGCTGGATCGTCCTCAAAAAGCCGCTCGACGTAAGTACTATTCGCCAGCGAATGCCAACTTCTTCAACTTCAACTTATTCTCTTCAAACTTCAACTTTGCTACTCAACACTTTGTTCATAATCGACATGCAGTTGTTCCTCCTCGCAGTGTTTTTTCTCTGATAGGGGTGTGTTTGGGTGATTTGTATGGCTCTGAGCGAGTGACTGACAATGAGCGAGTTGATTTGCATGGATATTAGGCCGGGGACTTTACAGCGATAGCAACCATCCGACTCCAAGGCGGTCCATGGTGCAGCGAGACATCCCTAGGTACGCAACGCGGACACTAGCTGGCTTCTTCTGTATTCTCTTTCATTTTCAGCGCACCTTTGTTTGAGTTGCTCAGCGATCTGCGTGTGTGTATATCTCAAAAAACGCAGATCGAATTGCACTGATCTCAATCTTTATATTGACTAAGTTCTTTTATACGGCACACCTTGCATATAAACTAAAGAAAAAGACAAAAAGAAAAAGAAGTACAGAGGATTTGTACTCTCTCCGTTAACCGAAGCGTTGATTTTTGATGAGTGACCGATGCGCTTGGCTACACCTCGCTCTAGCTAAGCGCACTGATCATTCAAACACGCGCGCGCGCGCGCGAACCACTGATTTTTTGAAGTAGCGAATTTTTTGCGAAACTCCTACTACTTTTCCACAGCGATTTTTGCGACGCGCTGGATGCTGGGTGGTGTTGTGCAAGGTTTTTCCGCTCCTGCAAGCGTCCCGCCGGCGGCAACGAGACGCAGTTTTTTTCGATGAATTCTGATGCCTGATGAATGTCTTTTTTGATCATGATTTTGAAATGCCGTTTTTTGCAGGTGGTTTTCCGAGCCGAGTGTTTAACTTGAAAAATGCAATGATGAGATAACTTTGTCCAAAACATTGAAAGAAAGAGCGAGTTTTGGTCACTAACGAGTGCCGCAAGAGGTGTCTGCCGCCTTTTTTGACACCCTATTGTTTGGTGTGTGGTAGTTTTGAACTTGTTCTTGGGGGTAGTAACGGCTCAATTCTTTTCGGGGGCGATGCGGCACACACGCTCTGGCGGCGCTTGCGACATTGTGACATTTTTAAACCTGTGTATGGGGCGGCGTACTAACTTTGCAAAACGGAAAATGAAAAAAATTAACACCGACTAAAACGAATAACGAGAAAACGAAAACGTCCATCGGCTTTTTGAAGGTCGTTACAACCACGAGAGCTAATGAGTACGTGATGGCGACAATTTTTGCACATCCTTGTTCTCCCCCTCGCCCCCCTTTAAAAAATGCCACCCCCGAACAGTGATTTTTTATACGTGATTTTTTTGCATGTTACCATATTATATACGATAATCTATATCTGCATCGTGCGCCAGTACGATGATGCCTGCTTCGTCTCAATACGTTACGTTACCAATTCTATTCCGTACGATTTTTTTTCTCTGTTTAGTTTCTTCGATGAATCATTACGATTATGTACTATACGTTATGTTTGTACGATGTTTTCGTTGTTTTCCTTTTGGGTTTGACGAATATATATGCACTTTTTTGTTTCGACTTGTGTGGCGGCGGCGTTGCGTTTCTTCCGGCCCGATCCGACATCGTCCAGGGATGTTATTCAGTAAGTAGGGGATGACGGTCGCGTTGCTTACTGCCGCTCGAACGCTCTCCCCCGCCTCCCGCCTTGTAAGGAAGTGGAGGAGACCTTTGAGAAAGTGAACGTCTGTGTGCGAGAGTGATTATCATACAGTTTAACACACAAAAAAAACACACTACAGACTACTGAAACAAACCAGACTAATTCGTAATTAGTTTATTAATAATTCGATATTGCTTAAATTTCGTTGTTGTGTTGTCGATGCTGTAGTCACTCACTAATCAGTTTGCCCGAGATACATAACAAATTTCCTCCGGTTACCGGTCAATACACGATAATGAATAATTGATTAACCCAACCGAAATTTCACAACACAGGACACGCACACACATAGCGTTGCGTGAGTCGTGTTTGAGCGAGCGTGTATGTCTGCTGGGCCTATACAACCGCAAAATAATTCCATGTATCTCTAGGACAGGTGTATGTCTAGCGCTGAATGAATTCCAGGTGTGCGAAATTAATTTGCCGCTCTCTCACCACACACACCTCCGTGTGGTCCTGGCGCCTGCGCCTGCCTGCTGAAGCCCGAGTGCGAGTTGTGTGTGTGTGTGTTTGGCTAGATGCGCCCCAAACGAACAAAATATCTTTCTCTGTACCAGAATTGAATTGCGTTGTATTTTTCTTAGTGGCTATTTTAGTTCTGTTCTCTGTTCCGTTACCAAATATTTTCTCTGTTTATTATTACTATATGATTTTCTCTCTGCCGATTTGAGTGTGTTTTTCCATTTTGGTTGACCCCCCTCAACCCACAACCCTTAAGTCCGGATAAGACCCGAATCCTGACCACCACCACCTCTCAGAAAACAGAAAAAACCGCCGCCCTTGTGACCTGACCACGTGCCCTTCTATATATTTAGCGAGACAGGTATCGACTGCGCGTGCGAGCCTCGGACAGAGGCGATGCCCCGCTGTATGCGGACGTGGACGTTGAGTTAGACGTCGTTGACAGGAACAATAAACCGCCTCTGTGGGACGTGAATGTGTACGGCCCCATTCACATCAAAGAAAATGTCACAGTGGGTACGGTAGTGACATCCGTTAAAGCCAGGTTGGTATTGTCGATATGCGAGAGAGAGAGAGAGTGAACCGATCGAACGAATTCGAATTGTGAGCGAGAGTTGTGCGAAAGTGTTGCGTGTTGCAAAAAGACGAAGAAGAAGAAGGCAAGACCAAAGAACTCGAAAGACGGAAGATGGTGGGGTCGCGCGCACCTGGACGGGTGGCTTCGCGCTGCCGGGGGTGGGTTTGGGTCTGGGCGTTATAACGATCACCATGTCTAATACGTGTGATCACGCGTGCGTTCGTTTCCGGTTTGTAGTCCTCGTCCAGGCGCGCCGACGAGCATACCCTCCTGAGTGTATCCCTAGCCCAAGAACAAACTCCCCCGTTCTCAGTCCGCCTCGCCGTCAAAACTCTTCCACTAACACTTGGTTATATATCTATTATTATGTTCCCCATTCGGCGATGATGATGACGATGATAGCGCGAAACGTACAAGCTGGAGGCGACCGCGCAAGACAAAGGCTACCCGCCGCTCTCACGCTCGGTGGAGGTGCAAATCGATGTCGTGGATCGCGCGAACAATCCGCCCGTCTGGGACCACGTGGTCTACGGGCCGATCTACATACGAGAGAACCTGCCGGTCGGGGCGAAGGTCGTGTCGGTGAAAGCCAGGTCTGTGTTGCTCCCAAAGAAAACCAAAAACCAAAAAGATTAAACAAAAAAAGAATGGCGTAAAGATCAAATCTAGCAATGAAGAAGAAGAGTGTTTGCTCGTGCGGCGCAGCACTCAGCTGCACGTGGTCTCTGTTTGTGCACGCTTCACCCATGTCTCTGGATGAGCGCCGTTTGTGTCTGGGCGGGGGGCGGCTTGGTCCCATGCACGCGTCCACCGTCCCCCCCTTGCGCGCCCGGCCGTTATAATTATTATTATCAATTCGTTTGGTTACGTTCTTACTATTTACTATTTGGAGTTTCGTTTCATTTTCACCTTGGTTTCCTTCCCCCCTCCCCCCAAACCCGTCGATCATAGACGGATCCCATGTTGGTAATTCGGTGTTGTGGCAGTAGGTCCGTTTTCTTTGTTCTACTCAACCCCTCGGCCTCTCTCATCAATCAATCCCTTTTCCCGCTTCCCTCGATTTCCATACTTCGAAACTAACAACAAGAAGGCACCATCACCCATCGAAGGGGGTACGGGACTGAATGCTGTTGACGCCTGCACCAAATAACCACCGCCGCAAAACACACGAACGAACTGGCTTTTGGGGGCATTTCTATTCAGGGTCATTGCAACACTTCAACGGCATTCAGCGCTTCACACCCCTCAGCTCAAATCCTTGTTATCCACCTCTCAAACTCACAACGAATTCATCTCATTAATTATGATATTAGTGATTAATTGTGTTTTGGGGGAAACAGGCGGGCAAATTCGATCGATCCGTTTTTACTAATCGAACACGCTCTCGCCGCGATTGTGGTTGCACTACTAATAAAAAACTGCCAATTTTGCACACACACGCACACACTGCGACCTGCCGGGGGAAAACTCCTTCAGCACTTTGCTATTTTTATTATTATTATAAATTTCTCTTTGATTTTGGTGCTCGAAGGACTTCTCCGCCGGCACAGAGTGGTGTGGGGGAGAAAGAAACGAGTGCAGCGCGCATGCAGCGATGATATTTTGTAAGATGTTTGCTGCTCTCGAACGAAAAAAATCGAATTTTTCCAAATTTTGCAACAAAAAAAAAACAACAAACAACCAAAGAAGAGTTTGAATGATGCATATTTTTCATTTTTATTTTGACTCTTGATATATTGATATTGTTGCGTTTTGCATGCACTGGCTGGATTTTATTTTTGAATTTAAAAAACGAGGCCAACATCCAAGAGTTTTGATTTTGATTATGGAGCTTTTTCGTTCGTGAAAGTACTTAGTTTTGTTCAAAACCTAGACTAGCAATTTGATTTTTGGATTTGCAAAGAAAATTTAACAAGACAAAAGAAAAGAAAAAAAAGAAAAAAAACATTGCGCGATTCAGAACATAATCAACACCAACACCAAAACGCTTCCCCTTTATTGTCCTCCCGCTGTTGTTTGGAGGAGGACGTCCAAAAGGGGAAGCAGTTTTGGGGATGGGAGGCAGCGCGTGTGTCTAATATATTCCTCCGCATGCCGTATGTAGCTCCGGTATTGAGAACAATCCGACCGTCTTCTACCGGCTGATGCCCGGCTCCACGGCGCAGACAAACAAGTTTCACACCTTCTACCTGCAGCAGCGGCCGGAGAACGGCTTCACGTGGGCGGACATCAAAGTCAATCATCCGCTCGACTTTGAGAGCATCAAGGAGTACAATCTCACCATTCGTGTGGAGGTAAGGCTTTGAATAAATCGTCGCTGGAGGGGGGGATTAATTGCAATTCGCGCTCGCGGTTGTAGAACAACGGCGCACAGCAGCTGGCGTCCGAGGCGACCGTCTACATCATGCTGGAGGACGTCAACGACGAGATCCCGCTGTTCACCGAGCGCGAGCAGGAGACGGTGCTGGAGGGTGAGCCGATCGGCACGAAGGTCACGCAGGTGAACGCCATCGACAAGGATGGCACCTTTCCCAACAATCAGGTACGTTTCTTCACCCTCCTCATCACCGAGTGCGCAATTTACATTTCGCATTGTGCTTCCTTCTTAGGTGTACTATTTCGTCGTCGACTCGTCGCGCAACGAGGGCAAGGACTACTTCGAGATCAATCAGCAGACGGGCGAGGTGTTCACGAAGGTCGTCTTCGACAGGGAGAAGCAAGGCGCCTACGCACTGGAGGTGGAGGCACGCGATGGTGCGCCGTCGGCGCGTCCCAACAGCGACAACCATCCGAATTCAGGTAAATTACACTTTAGATCTCTCGGCAGATAAGCGATATTTCATTAGTATTTCCAAACGGCGCTGTGTGGATATTACGCGAGAGCGTAAACGATTGCAATCGATAAGTACGTACTTGGGTGCGCATTTTCAGCAGAAACTTCGGCGAATTAATTGCATTGCAAGTAGAGCGTGCGAAGGCGCCGGGCATGGGCAATCGCATTACGTTAATTAGTGCCGGGGAATTGATTGCAGCGCCGCGCATCGTCATCGTAGTTTATCACTATTTATTAAAATACGCTTGCAGCGTGCGGGGGTGCGTGGAAGAAGAAGGAGAAGGCGTTGGATGACATTTATAAAGAATTGCTTTCAATACACGGACGGTATCGGCGGCAGATTGGTGCATTGAAGAAGTTCGTTTGCAATTTAGCTAAGTGTCTTCTGCTCCCACTTCTTCTTCAGCCCTTTTATTTATCGCGATAAATTCGCCTCGTGCACAAAAATAAACGCAAAACGAAGCGCCGCGATTTATCTGAATATGATGATAGGATTTGCCTGCAAATGCGATTAAAAAGTATTAATTGCTTACGCGCTTATTCGAATGGAAATATAAATTCTCCGTTATTCAACGAGCGCGTTTTTTATGTTTCAAATTGAAAGCAAATTGTTAATAATAATAATTCATCCATCATAAATTTCCACCGTAAACTATGGTAATATGGTGTATTTTATTTGGCACTGCTTCCGAAATTGAATGAATTGCATCCGAATTTAATACGGAAAATAAATGACATCCTTTTTTTACGAGGGTATTGTTTTGTTGCATTAAATTATAAATTGACAATTTATTTAATATTACAGTCGAACTGTTTACTACTCTATTGAGTATGTAGTAAGATATTCACGATTTTATTAATATAGGTCGCATTTAATTAATACTTATATTGAAGGGAAGTGAGATATTCTTTGCATAAATGCATAATCTCAGCAGAAGCGTACCGCTAGAAACGTTATTTAGTTTACGACTTTATTCTGCGGTAGCGATAAGGTCCTCGCACACACACACAGAGAGTAATAACCACATATACATAGCACCAAAAACAGCGGCCGTTAAACTTATCCTGCGCTCGTTCGCTTTGCAAGCGCTTCCTGGCAAGGAAGGAGCGTCATCACGATGCGCCCTCTCATATTTTACTTTGTCCTCCGTGCTTACACGCGATGCAACCCTCGCATGAAGAATGACCGTGGAAGATATTTGCATATGTGCATATTTTCTTTCTTTTTATTTGCGCCTGATAAAACCGGAAATTTCCATTTCCATCAATTCAAATTCAAAATCATTTCGAATTCCAAGAAATACGAGCTTACAATACAAATTAATTGAAATTCATTTTAATTTCTTTTTAATATACTTATCGGAATTATTACTTTTGCCGATCGAACGGTAGGTCAATAAATTTGCAATTTATTAACGAGTCTTACGGCTGATAGCACAAGGGAGGAACAGAAGGAGCAGGAGGAGGAATCGTTTCTAACTTAATTAAGAAATTATGAGTTTCTGGAGCGTATAAATAAAATGAAATCGTTTCTTTTTAACGCTTTCGGTGAGCAGTGATATTTTTACAAATTAAATATCGCGTTTACAACTTGTCGTAGCGTAGAAGGGGCAAAAGAAAAATAATTAAAGGAAATGTTGCTACCTGTAATGTTTGAACAAACGGCGGTCACGTACGGCACGCTGTTGAAAGGTACGCACAATTTTCTCGCCCGTCAGCAGCCGAGACTCCCTCGACGGACGTTCAATTTGGGACCGCGCCGGCGTGAAACAAACACTCGACCAACAATCACACGTTAGCGCAACGCCACAACATTGCATTACATGTCGCACGTCGAACGTCGAACGTCGAACCTTTGTGTTAGCTAACAATAAGTGGTTTGCGCTTGCAGCGTTGCTACCATTGGCAACACTGCTACCGACCTGTCACGTGATGAACATATTTCTCAAAACGTTGAACGTACGCACACGCACGTTTTACTTCTAGTCCCCGTCGGTTGTAGCTAGTCGCTAGTGCAAATTCGATTCGGTGCTGAACTGAAAATTGTTGATATTGTTGTGTATTGCTGTTGCTGTTGCTGATGCTGATGCTGATGTTGTTCATCATCCACCGCAAATACCCGGGCAGTTGAGATGAGGTGAGCGCTCTCGTTTTCGTATTCTTCAACGGCGTGCGAATTGATGAGCAAACGAAGCGGCGCCGGCGAAGCGGTCGGTGGCGCATTGGAACGAATTTAGCGAAAACACACGCGCTGTTTTGCGGGGTAGAGCGTGTAATATAAATAAATAAGGCAAGCGCAAGCGGTGCAGAAGAAGCGCCACGTCGCGTGTTTGTGCGTTCGTCGGACGTGCGTCGAATGCAACATTCGCTAGGCGCCCTTTTCGGTATTCTTTATTTTCACGCACGCATGCAGTCAGCAATGAATTACCACCTATTTTGCATTTGATATGGTTGCCAGGCGGACGCTATCATTAGTGGAAGCGCCATCCAGCAGCGTGGAAGGTGCTCCGGAAGATTATTATTACTTACATAACCTCATTTCACAATTAGCATAATTTCATTTTCATAGTTTTACATTAATTGTGTTTGTTTTCTTTGAAGTTGTAGGTCAGGAATTTAACATGTCTACGTCGTAGTTTGAAGCTGTAATTGAATTCATTCAATTCAGGTGCAAATTCCAACAAAAACGTTTTTTTCAAGTCTAGACTAGGTTTTTGTTGAGAAAATGCAAAACTCGACTATTTATCTTTCTTTCGGGCCTAGTAGCAATAGTTCCCCGCAATCAATTAACCATTCGAATTTACGGGTGCAGCGTGAGTGAATTACAAGTACCGAATTGATTAAAATCGAACTAATAACGATTGCCAGTGATTGCAAATTGCATCGCGATTGTGTTGGCGTGTCGAGAATGATTGCCAATTTTACAGCTGGATAATTATTACCTATTACAGGCTTTTAATTAATCAAAGCTTTTTCATAACTAAACATTAGAGGGGCGAACAGCACAAAGAGGCATCAATTAACAACATTTTACGATGTTCCAAGCGCCATAATGGTTATTGTTTCATATATGCATGAAAATATTAAAATATCGCTCAACCTACTCGTGCATTGCCAGCCATTTTTCCCGGGGGCGCGTCGGGAAAAGTCGTGAGATATTTCCCGGGTAGAGAGAAGAGCGCGCGCGCGCGCGAAAATGTGCCTTCAATATTTCATGCGGCGAATGGAAAAAGCTGCTGCCCGCCTTGGCGTGCATTATATGCATTTATGCACTCGTGCATACCAAGAAAACCCACGCAAGGTAGATAGGTTTATACGTAGCACGGCGTAGACATATCCGTAGGTAGCAGCCTGGATGCGCGCGTGCGTACGTGCGGATAAAAAGGACGTCGGGCGGGCGTCGGGATCTAATGCGATCAAGTGGCATTTCACGTTGTGTCGCATTCACCGTGGAAGTGTAAAACTTCACGTAAGTGAAAATTGCAGCGCGGGTATTTCCGGAGCGCGAGTACGCGTTTTGGCAGGGCGTAATAATCGACCCACTTAAAATGTTATTTCTGCGAAGCTGCAAGACGGGTGTTTTCGTTTTATTGGCGCGCTTCAGGTCTCGTTCTATCGCGCGTGTAATTCATTCGGACGTGGGGGGCGGTAAAAATAATACTCGTAGTTGCATGAACAAACAAACAAACATGCATTAGTATTTTTGCACAGAAATCATCTTTGCAACACACGATAAATTCAATACGTCCGGTTGACAAACGATAAATTTTGCGCCGCGCGCACCCGGCGAATTACTGCGGGCTTGGTGATACATAGCCGAGCGTGTGTATTATGTTTGGTGCGCATTGCGTTATCTGTTTATAATTAGTGAGCGCTGGCCAGGTGACAATGGTCGGGGTCGGACGCAAACGATTATTGGGCCACATTAACACGTTGTACCTCCCGCCAGAGAGATAAGTTTAATGCGTGGAATTTCACGCATTTTACAATAGTGGCATGTTTTCGATTAGAATGAAAAGGATTCGAATTCGATTGTGGAATTGAATTATTGCAAGTGTTGGTGTAATAAAATCCTGAAGAGGGATGGCACGGACAGAGAGCACTTGCGATAATTAAATTTCTATGAAAATCTATCCCTT
>JARJDR010008858.1:0-13191 GCA_030264135.1 Myllaena sp. GC000078 | reverse complement strand
CTGTCCCAGCAACCTCGTATTAATAGTTATGATAGACCAATGGATGTCTTAGAAAATATCAAGTATTCAACAGAATTTTTTTGTTGAGCATAAGGAATAACTATTTTTCTTCATACATACCAAAATGTAGCTCAATAATCGGGATTATAACCAATAATTTCAGCAAACGTTCGTCAGTCATGTCTAACTTGAGTATGTTCGTCTTTTGCAAAACATAGAAAACGAAGAAATCTGTTTATAAATCGAAGGCACCTCGTTCTTTAGCTTCGTACTAAATCAGTGCTTCATTCTACACCTTAGTTTTTTTTTAATGATGAACAAATAGGAATAAAATTGGTCAATATCGATCTTGCCCCGTTTGCGATCTTACCCCACTTCACCTTATTTCGACTACGCCACTGGTTTTACGGGTAAGCCATGGATAGGAAAACTCACAATAAAATAACATGTTATAATATATTTATATATAATATACTATGCATTCATCATATTTTTCATTTTTTAATTGTTTAAAATATGCTCTCTCGTGCGCGCACATGCAGCCACACAAACGCGGACATTCACTCAGTCAGTCGCTTGCATTGCGCCAACAAGCCCCACGGCCGCTCGCCAATCACACATGCATAATCAATCTATTTATTAATTAATTCATCTTATGTACAAAATAGTGCGGCGTATTGCGTATTTGAGTGTGCTCACTATAAAACCTAATCTCATGCGCGTCGTTATGCTCGATAACGAGGAAATCTCAATCTGTCCGCTTCTTCCCTAAATGAAGAAGTGCCGTCCGAAACCATCCATTACCAACCCACCCACGTCGTGTACGTCTTTTGTTTCTCTGTGTATGTGTATGTTGTGTGTTTATGTGTACGAAAAACATATCTACGTAGATCATTCGGGTTGCAAAGCACACCCGTATTGAAATACGTTCCATTTGTTTAGTGTTATTGCAATCTTGCGAACTTAATACGTACCCAAAGAATTATGTATACATTATATACATACATGCATAACAATCGACTCAAAATACATCGCCATACGTCAACCTTCCACTTGCAAATTATATCAATTTTATCTATGCAATATTTATACATCGTAGATTTATATAAAATTAGTTTAGAGCGTTACAATTAAATATAGAGATAAAGATCACATTACAAAATTAACCAAAAAGAAAAAAAAAAGGTCATCGTCATCATCGAAATTAAATTATTGAACAACATTGTTTTCAGTTTCATATTTCTCGCGATCCGCCGAACGGCTGCGCATCGTGATGTCAGTTAAACGCGCAAAAGCAATTCAATATTGTTACCAAATCATATAATAATGCAATAACCGATGGAACGATTTGGCTCCTTCGGCGGCTTCTTTCGCGCCCCTCTGCGTGTGTGGCTGGTTTGTGTGTGTGTACCCATTACGAATATTCGCACAAGGAATTTAGGCGTTCGCGCATCATTACATTTTCCAGAGAGTAAAACGAATATATTTTGACTAGCAATAGGCACTTGTGATGGACCGAATCCGATCGAATACGTAATACGATATCTAATTACGCATTGATTACCTATCCCTCTCCCTCCCTTTTCATATTAAATTACAACTACATATCTCATACATATCAATACCTTCCCTATATGCGCCCGTCATCGCATCGCATTTTCCAATATTTGTTACCCTCACGATCATTATCATTACACACTAGTAATAGTATTATTATAACATAGGTCCGGAAAGTTTCGCTAAGCTCCCCCCTCGCCGTGCTATGTATGTCGTGTTTAATCCCTAGTTCTAGAACATGTAGGCGGAAAGGCACTTCGGTTATCCGAACTAGTATTATTACTCGTTTGTAAATTGTCTCGTAAAGTATTCTATCCACATGTACGATAGCAAAAAACCAACCTGATACGGATCACTCACCAGATCCCTTTCACCGCTGATATGTAACTGGTGGATGTGTGAGTATGCTCAGCAATGATATGCATTATCTGGTCGTCAAAACAATTGCAATGTGCATTACGTGCGTGTGTTGTGTGTGTGTGGAGGGGGAGTAGGCGTCCGCGGGTGGCGCCTACTCGACAGCGAAGCCGCACGTCTCTTCGACGGCCTGCGTCAGCTTGTCGCAGAGCGTCTGGTAGTTCTCGTACGGCGGCACATCGATGCGATTGAAGCACGTGTGCGCCTTCGGCAGGTTCATCGGCGACACGTCCACGCAGTGGATGGTGAAAAGGCGCGGCGATGCGCCGCCCGTGCTGCCCTGCAGCGCGCGAAAGCCCTGCAGCGGCACGCGCGACGACCCGGTGACGAATTGCAGGAGGCGCGCGCGCATTTCCTCCGAGTACGATTCAACCACCTGCCAGAACCATTGGACGACCGCCGTCTCGGGCGTGCAGTGTTTCAGTCTGCAATACAACCATCAAAACAACAATAACAATGAGGAATGCGAATCGCGGAATCATTCAAGCGAACAACGTGCCTTGTGTGCGTCTTCCAGTCGACGATGTCGATCGACCCGATGCCGCTGATGACCAGCTCCAGCTCGCGCTCGTCGAACGGCCGCAGCAGCTGCGGCGGCACCAGCTCCGTGAAGCCCTTCTGCAGTGCGAGAAACTGCTGCTCGATGCCGCGCATGAAGCGGTAGTTCACGTACAGCTTCACGTACTCGCGCTTGTTCTCCTCGGTGACCGCCACCTGCGTGCCGTTCGGCTTCAGCTCGTGCACCTTCAGCACACCAAAGCTGTTGTTCTCCACCGAGAAGCTCGTGTCCAGCACGCCGTCGATGTTGTTTTGCCTGCGGGTGCGAATTGGGCGCAGTGAGCGGACACGCGCGTTTGCGACCTGCAATCAACTTGGTACTTACAGCATCCAGGTGAGACTGCGATGCAGGTCGGGATCGACGCCCTCGATGTCGGCGAGATTGATGGGCTTGTTCAGCAGCTGCTTGTAGAAGGGCAGCGTGAAGCCGCCCTCGAGCTGATGGTTGTGGAACACGGCGATGCCCATGATGCGGCCGACGAAATGGAAGTAGCTGAGGTGCTCCGGATTCACCGACGAGTCCTGGTTTATCTGCAGCGTGTAGTGGTCGTCGCGGCTGTACTGGAAGAGGCCGTACTGCGGATTGAGCATCTCGCGCGACAGCAGGTGCAGCCATTCGCGCGCGACACCGCCGTAGTCGAGGCCCTCCTCGCCGCGGAACTTCACCATCAGCCGCTTGCGCATGTCCTTCGGGCGCATCTTCATGATCAGCCGGTAGCTCTCCTCGAAGATCTCGTTGCGCGACACCTCCAGCCGGCAGTGGCCGCTTTGCGGCTGCAGCGTGCCGAGCTCGGCACGCAGCGCACGCAGCTTACCCACCAGATCGCGGCGGTACTTCGGTAGCAGCTCCGAGTCGTTCAGCAGGCCGTGCGGCAAGTCAGCATCGCCTCGTGCCCCCGCCGCTACTGCCGACGACGAGGATGGAGTTGGTGCCGATGGCAGCGGCGGTGATTGCGGTTGCTGTTGCTGCATGTGCTGGCGGGGTGGCGATAATGGCGCCTGCGTGGCCACACCCGAAACGATTGCGGCTGGCGCAGGCGGCGGCAAAGGGAGCGCCGCAGCGCTGCTCGACGCGGCCGCGTCGGCGGCCAGCGGCACCGTCTTCGGCTGCTGGTTGCCGCCGGCCGTCGACGTGGGCGTGGTCGTTGTCGTCGCCGTATTGTTCGTGGGCGTGCTGGCCGTCGACGTAAACGGGCCGGCGCTGCGCTTGAGTATGTTGGTGAGGATCTCACTGTTCAGGCGCGGATCGGTGAACTGCGTGGTGCGGTGGTTGTGGTCAACGAAGTACGTGCGCCCGGCAGCGGTGTGGCGCATCTCCCATCCGGACGGCAGCGGACCCATCTGGTCGAGAGCGATGCCCAGCGAAGCGAGGTCCTTGGGCAGGCGCGGATCGTGCCAAGTCGATACACCCGTCGGGATGTGATAGAAATACACTTGGCCCTGTTGCGTGGTGCGTAACTCTGCCGAATAGCAATTAGCAATCGGTGTTAAATGGATTCCTGAATACAACACTTGTAGCTGGATATTACTCACCGTAACCCGGTGGCAAGTCGATGCTGACGACCGGAGCGGCGTTACCGTTCTGCTGCGGCGGTGGCATGTTGCGATTGCGACCCGACCGTCGCCTCCCACTGCCGTCGCGACGCTCCTCGTTGGTTGCACGCGCGCGCCGATCTCGGGCGGCGCCGCCGCCGCCACCACCACCACTGCGCTGCGCGACCTGTGGACTCACCGCGTGTTGCTGCACTTGCTGCTGCTGCTGCTGCTGGGTGGTGTTCGGTGGCGATGGCGACTGTGGATGCGATTGCTGTTGTGGCGAAGTCGGTGACGCATTCAAACTGATATTGTTCGGCGGAATCACGGCGGTGCTTGTTGGCATTATGGTGAACGTGTTCGCCGGTCGCCCACTAATACCGCCGCCTCCACCGCTGCCGCCCGTCGGTATGATCTCCTTTTGCGGGCTGATAACCGGCGTCGTTGGCGATGTACTCGAGCTCGGCGATATCAGCTCGTCGGTGTTATTGTTCACCGAATTGGTGTCGTTTTGATGATTATCAACAGCGTGCTGCGGTGCATTGTTACGCGCTGTTGCATTATTACCGCGAACCGCCGCCGTCGCGGCTGCCACATTCCGATTCTTGACATTCGACACCGCGCACGGCCGTATCCATTGCGTTAGCTTCGTGCTGTGGTTCACGTAGTACAGGCGGCCTTCGGGCGTGCGCCGCTCCTCCCAGCCGGCGGGCAGGTCGTCGTTGTCGGCCGGTGAGCCGTCGCGGTTCGCCGTCGGGCCACGCAGTTCGCCCTGCGGCCCGACGATCGCCAGCGGCGTGCCGCCGCTCTGGCCATCGCGCGACAACAGCGAGATGATAATCTGCCCCTTCACCGGCTCGCTGTCGTCCTGCGACGCCTTGCACAGGTCGAGGCGTTGATCTAAAATACGCGCACGATAACATTCCTCAACTTCCTATCGCCTCGAATGCATTGAATCACACAATCCCCATCATATCATGCATGAGTTTACATCAACATTGTTTTCAATCTTTGAAATGCCATTGTTTTGACTTATAAAAAAATGCATGCATACACCAGCAATTCCCAAATCTCCAGCCATGACTAAGTTTGATTACAAATTCTTCCCAAACATGTATTCTTGGGAATGATCATGCTTGTTGCAATTGACAGAATCAGCAAATGTAGTACAAAAGTGGCAACTGCACTCACAGCCAGTATCCTTTAACCGGTGAATCAAAGAGCTGACAATCCGCACGCAACCGAGGAATCCGGAGCCCTGCTTCTTCTGCGCCTTGCGGAAGTTAAACACCGTGATGGTGATCGTATCCGTTTTGGTAATGTACAAATCATAGTAGGAATTCCACTTCGGTTCCAGTGTGTTCTTGCTGATCTCAGTTGAATGGCACTGCCCACTGCCATCCACAGATATCTTGGCGAATGGATCCGGTAGACCTGTAAATGAATTGCGTTATCAGAACAGCTTGCGACGCTAATCAATTTGTTCAACTTACGAAATAAATCCTTCCTAACCAGGTTGCGGGCGCACACAACTGCGATGGGGGAAAAAAAGAACAGTCACACAATTAGTTGTCAACATTGCATGCTGCGGGGGAAGGATGCAACAGCCAGCAGCAAGAGGACGGACGGCATCCTCGACGAGGGCGGGCTGGGTGGTCGCGCCAACCATATTTGGGGGGGAGGCCCGCATACCCACAACAAACTTGAACTTTCTCGCGCTGCACCCCCGCGTCGCGTCACGGTTCGCCGTTGGGCGCCTTGCTGCTGCTGCTTGCTGCTGGCTGCCTTGTATTCCGCAGCGCCAAAAAAGGGCACACTTACTGGTTAGACGGATTTTCTGTGCGCCACTTCGTCGATTCGACGGGGTGCCCGACATAGTTTTTCACTGCGCTACTCCATACTTGCGCGCACACGGTTTCGCATCATATGTCAAACCGAATGCGACCAAACGCCATCTTGTCGCCTGTGTGTATGAGTGTGTTGCGGGGGTGGGAAGAGGCAGTGTGGAAGGGGTGGCGATCTTACACGAGCTGCACAGTGCGGCAACATTGTCCGTCAGAAAATAAACCGTTTATTACAATAAAGAAAAAAAGTACATAATACAAAAAGTAAGCAATATAAACAAGTACATAGAATAGATTTGATGTGTATAGTGTGTGCCGATTCAACAGTGCTTGAGGAGCTGCGCCAGCCCCATGTCTGCCTGCATGGCGGCAATCTTCTTCGTGTATATCTGCCGTACGGCGACCGTCGCATTTTGCTGCTCAGTAAGTGCACGCTTGTACTTCGCCTCCAGGTTCGTAATCAACTCATCGACCTCTTTCGCCCTCACCGCGCCGGCGGCTGTTATGCGGTCCACACGCTGCGCCGCCATTCGGATCCGGTTCTTCGCCTCGCGCAACTCATGCATCCGCTTCATTCGCGCCACTTGCTTCGCGCACTCCTTCTCAGCCTTCAGGAACAATTTCTCCATCTTCGTGACAATCGTCCGCAACGTGCGCACCTTTCGCCGCAATGCGTCCATCGCCGTGCGATGACGCACCTCCAATGCGGCGGTCACCGCAGTCGCCTCCGTCGCCGCACGCGCCCGCTCCTCCGCCAGCGCCGTACTCTTCTCCTGCTCCAACTGCGCCGCATGCTGCGTCAACAACTGCTCGAGCTTCGCCTGATGCTCCACGCGCTGCTCCTCCAGCTGCTCCACCCGCCGCAACCGCTCTGCCTGCAGCTGCACCTGCGCGTCGATTTTCTGCTGATCGAGCTGCCCCAGCAACCGCTCCCTTTCTTCCCCCAGCTGCGCCACGTATCCGACGCGCAGATCTTCCGTGTCCTCGGAGAGCTTTGCGTGGCAGCGCATACGCACACCCTCCGCATCCTTCTCGCACGCCGCCTTGCACTCCTCCACCTGGCGACGCGTCTCCGTGCGCACCTCTTCGCAGCAGCGCTCGTGCGCCAGCTGCAGCGCGGCGCACTGCGCGCGATGTTCGACACGCGCCTCCGCCAGCAGCAGGTCGCACAGTTTCGCCTGATTGCTGTCCAGCATACGCACCTGCTCCAGTTTCTCTTCGTAGAGGCGCTCCAGCTCGGCGCGTTTAGCCGCCTCGAATTGCGCGCATGCCGCCGCCGCCTCCGCCTGCTGCGCCGCTAGCGCCTCGTCGTAGCGCTGCGTGCACTTGCTTTCCACAGCGCCCGCCTGCTCCTCGAGCGACGCGTGATACCACTCCTGGAGGTTGGCGTACTTCGCCTGAAACTCGGCGGTGGCGTGCTCTTGGTCGTCGCGCAGCACCTTTATTGCGGCGTCGTAGCCGGCTGCCTGCTCCTGCAACTCCTTCTGGTGCTCTTCGATCTGAGAAATAGTAGATACAGTGTGGAACGACAGCTGGATGGTAGAATTTGTTTACCAGCTCGGCTTGAAACGATTCGACCCTCTCGGTGAGCTCGAACATATCGCGTTGCATTGCCAGGTTCCGGTCAATCGTCGTCTGGAGCTCCACTTTCAGCAGTTGCACTTTCTGGCCCCAATTCTAAAAGGAGACAATGAAAATTGTGCGTTTTTAGGGAGGTGGAGTTCGTGCCTCATTTTCCAAAGCCGTTTGCTTGCTGGTGGCGGTGAGCGTAGCATTCTGGGCGCGCAGTTCGTCGACGGTGCGCTGCAGACGCGCGATCTCGTCGACTTCAGCGAGCGCGGCGGCCAATGGCGCCGCTACGCTTAAATCGGTGACGTCCGTCCACGAGTCCTCCGCTTCCTGCTCCTCGCAGCTTTCGTTCAGGGTGCCTGGCGGCGCAGGCGGTGGTGGTGGTGGTGGTGTTGGTGAATCGCATTGCAGCTCCCCGTCACCGCACGGAGATGACGGCGGTTCGATCGCCGCGTAGTACTCCTCCACTTCCTCCTCCTCCTCCTCCTCCTCCTCCTCTTCCTGCTCCTCCTCCACGTCCGCTTCCTCGTCACTCGGCAGCCTCATGGTTGCGTCCAGAGCTTTGTCGGGCGGCGGCGGCGGGCTGATGAACGGCTCCTCCAACACGCCGTCTTCGATCTGCTTGCCCAGGCGCAGCAGGTAGGTGTTGCGCAGCGGCTTGTTGTGGAAGCGTACGTCACTCAGCCGCTCCAGCCACAGCTTGATCAGGCCGATGTAGTGCGTGTTGATGATGCACGTGATGAAGGGCTTAATGCGGCGCAACACGTGCAGGTACTCGACGTCCAGCTGCTGCTCCACCTCGTCGCACATGCTGCCGCGTAACATGGCCGATAGCTAAACTTTTGAAAATGACAGGCTGTGTTGCCAGATGGGATCGATGGCGAACTTCGCCGAGTGCGATGCGAACGCCCTCTGGCGATGTGCATCGTTTTCTCTTTTGGACGTGTGTGCGTGCATGCGAGCCAAACCGGGCGACGATCCACCACTCACTTGCGCAGCTTGCGCACTCACTTACGCGCGCTCCTCCTAATATCCAGGCACCTCGACGCAGAGGCCCCGCGTTCAAAACATGGCGTCCATCTGACCGATCTTCACTCTGCGCGGGCGGCACACGAGCGACACGAGTGAATCACGAGGCTTACCAGCGAGTGTGGCGTGTGGAGTGCATGTGCGTGCCAAAAACAGGAGCCTAGACCATCGAGGCGCCCCCATCATCGTCGTCCCTGTCGGTCGTGGTGTGCGTCTGGCGTCTGGTTGGTGAACGCACCAGCCGCCTGGAAGCAGCCGCACCATGGCGGTTGCGCATTGATGCGACGCACCCGTGCTGCACTTTCGCATTCATAGGTAAGCCAATTTGCCCCCGTCATGTGGTGGATGTTAACTAACTTGGGGTTCTGGCGTGCGATAGCAGCCACCGCGCGCGAGCAATGACCGAGCAGGGGGACGCTGCGGCGGACGCCCACCAGATTCACGCGCACAATGGCAAGCTGGACGAGAGCAGTAGCAACAACCACCGGGGTGAGGTCGCCGGAGCCGGTGGTCGCATCACGCTCAGCGAGAGCGAGCAGCTGGCGCTCACCGTCAGCGAGTGGTGCGCAAAGTGGCAACAGCAGGACGCCTACATCGGCGGCATTGAGCGCCGGCTCTCCGATCAAGACGGTATGTGCACCCACTATCACTTCTCCCCTCAACCACCTTGTAAAGCATTGTAGAGGCTGATCGCATGCTGAAATATGTTTGTTGCAGTGGACGTAAACGACCTGCGGCAGAGCTGCGAGCGGGCGAAGGCGCAGCTCGCGGAGGCGCAGCAGCGCGAGAAGCTGCTGGTGCGGCGCCTTGCCGCCAAGGAGCAGGAGATGCAGGAATACGTGGTTAGTACCACAACAAAAATAACAGCAAACAGTACAGTACACTCCTACTACTACTACTACTACTTCTACAATGACAATTTATTGCAAATGTTCAAAGTGCGTCGAAATCTGAGCGCATTGCGCGCGGCGAAGACGACACCCCAATTCTGTCTTAGTTTTGCTGATGTGCGCGCGACAGCGGCGGAGGCGGCGGTGGCGACGGCGCTGCTCCACCATCCATCCCTCTGTGGTTCGGTGTGGTGATGACGCGGGGGCTCTGGTGGCGATGATTGTGCGTGCGTGCGTGCAGCATGACAATCGCGAGACGAGTGCGTTGTTTAAAGAAATGTTGGGCCGTCCTAGTGCTGAGTGTATTCAAATCCTTGGTGATGCCGCGAATTGGCTCGTGCGCGCGCGTGCGTGCGTTCCGAACGAAAAGAATGAACCACAGAGAATTCATCATTTCCCCACCGGCCCACCCTCTCTTTACCACCCCACCAAGCCCTTATGGAATTGTTTGTTGGCGGGGCGAATTTGGATATTGCGCTTGAACATTTGACTCTTGATTGTCATTGTGAGCAAGCAATGCTCTCTGGTTGAATGTAACTTGTTGTTCATTGTATGTGGGCGGCGAAGTGTGCGTGCGAATTGCGTCGGCACGTGCGTTTTGTGGGGGGGTTTGCACGTGCCGATCGATTCGAGCGCGCGCGCGCGCGTAAAACGATTGCTGATCGATGCACGCGCCCATGACTGATCTCTATCGTTTCGTTCCTCTCTCCTCCCCACACGCATTTTGAAGTGCCAAGTGACCGAACTTAAAACGACGCAAGCACCGACGACGGCGTCGCTGCGCTCGACGCTGCTAGATCCGGCCGTCAACGGCCTGCTGCAGCTGCTGCGCGCCGAGCTGCAGAACACGAAGGCGAAGCTGGAGGAGACGCAGAACGACCTCTCCGCGTGGAAGTTCACGCCCGACTCGAACACCGGCAAGCGGCTGATGGCAAAGTGCCGCCTGCTCTACCAGGAGAACGAGGAGCTCGGTAAGATGACGAGCGGCGGCCGCATTGCCATCCTTGAGGGCGATCTGGCGCTGCAGAAGAAGTTCAGCGAGGAGGTGCGCCAGTCGCAGCTGGAGCTCGACTCGTTTCTCGCCGACTTCGACGAGGACGTCGAGGGCATGCAGAGCACGATCATGTTCCTCCAGCAGGAGCTGCGCCGCTCCAAGGAGGCGCTCGTGCAGCTGCAACGCGAGAATGCGACGCTGCGCGCGGCCTCCGCCAGCGTTGGCGGCGGCGGTGAGGCAGCCGCTAACAATACTAGGTTGTACAACAACGGTGGCAACGGCGGCGGCGGCGGTGCGACGACCCCCAGCCATCGTCGCGCCAACGGTGATGCGAGTGATGTGGTGCGTGACGATCATGACGATACCGACGAGCGGACTACAAGGGTAAAGCGCATGCGGCGCTCATCCGTACTCAGTATTGACTATAACGACGACGATAATCTGTGTAATACGAACGGTGACAACGCCGGCGGCGTATCGGACGCTGATGCCGAGCTGACACAGTAAGTTTCACTTTCTTTTTGGTTTTTTTTTCCGTTTCTTTGCCCGCCACCACTCAGCAAAGCCGTCACGATGAGACGAGAGGAGGAACACTTCGGTGCGTGGTTTGCTGCCCGTTTAATCTTGTCGTGGAAGACTTATTTGAATGCAGTGCGCCCTTCCTCCTAGCCGACCCGCCGAACGATAGGGTTGAGTTGCAGTGGGTACACTGCCTAGCGCCACGCTCGATAATAACGTATTGCTAAACGTTGAAAATGACGTTCATTTATGATTACTGTACATATTAATTGATTTAGAATCGACGACAGGAATCGATTTCCCACGATTTAATTTAATTCTGCGGACTGATAAACGCAACCACCCTAATTTTATATTGCCAAGCAATCGCTTCGTCCTGTGCGGGATGAAACGATTCCATGTGTTTTTTTGTATCATTTCTTTCCTTAAAATCAGACCGGTACAGTATCTTTGGCTTTAAGCATTCTCACTTACTCATGAATGGATTTTTTACCAACGAACAGAAATGAAGCATAATTGATATAATATATCTGCGCATACTCTTACAGAGATTCCGTACCTGCTTTTTACATTACTTTTCCCAAAATATAATAATATATGCAAAGTTTAGTAAGCCACTTTTCACGTAATACAATAAATAAATGTATTGACGTAAATGATTTATACCAACAAAATTAATTGATTTTTGATCCAAAAGGTATTGTAAAAAGCAAGCACGGAATCAAAACGTTTGGCCATCTCAGTACAAACAATAGAACAAAACGTCGCATTAATTTGCTCAGAAATCGATCGTAATTGTCGTTGGTCGCTGCAATGTTCCTCATGCATGCGATTGTTTAATTTTATTATTTTTGATCAATTTTGCGCCACACAACCCCATGTTGCTTCCATGAGTTTACGAATCGACGCCCTCCTCCCTCCCAACTCTTGAACAAATTATTTTAGTGTAATTCGATCTATGGCTTGATTTTAATTGTAAATGATATGCGATGCTGTGGAATGAGGATGTATGTACATATTAAGGTAGATTTTATTTACGCGCAACACGAAGAAGGCGTTTTGATCTGAGACCTGGTGGTGAATATATTTGGATGGAAAGAAATTGTGCCGACGATTGGATTGAATTAATTGATTGACGATAAAGGGGGCGTCTACCGCGAAATAATTGAATCGAACACAACGCATGCATTGTGCAAAGAATATATATACATTGTTAAAAAGGTTTTTCATTTGTGCAATGCAATGATGGCGATGGGCGTGCTTCATTGATTGATTCATTTCGTTGCTGAATTTCGGCCACGCGGAGGAAGAGAGGAGGGTTGAACGCGCGTCGGTTCGCCATCGTTTGTATGACAACACATTCTATAATAAAACTTATTGTGTTTTGTAATAAATTAACACCGAAACATATTTAACCAAGTGATGATGAAACGACGAGACGAAATACAATGGAAAGATTTATTCTTTCTACATTTCTTCAGTTCGGAATTTCATGCAAATTGTGCGGAAAGGTAAACACTACGCCGTCCGCATCGGTGGACTAACGAGGATGACGCCGTCGCCGCGCACGAAGAGCATGGGTATCGTGCGCTTCGTGGAACGGTACACCTCTTCGTAGGTTTCCTCGTCGATTTCCACTGTGGTGATGGTCTCTTCTGCATCACTCAACACCATGTTCATGTGCTGATCATAGGCCTGCAACATCTCTTTGGTTAGTTCGTTGCTTACTGAGAATGGGTAAAAATACTGACATGCAGGCGGCCGCGTAACTCGCGATCGTTGCGCATCTTCACGTAGATGCGTTCGTCTAAGCTCAATCGCACTAGGTCGAGCGGCTCCTTCACACTGATTGCCGGCAGCTGTACGGAAGGTATAATGACCGTCAGAGTAGATGTCAGCAATGTGCTGTGCTGTTATACTCACGTTGTCGAGTTCTTCACCCATTTTCCGCACAAAATGCGATATCTAATCGAGATTTTTACTCTCAACTTCACTACTTCGCCTAGGAAACGATTATGTTGCAAGGGTTGTAAGGTTATGTTAGAATTCCGAACAAGAACCAACCACCAACCCCCACCAACCAGCCGGATAGCCTCTCGCACTTCGCGCTGCTGTCAAGTGTGTCAAATGCCTACTACAATTTCAAATTACTTGCAAACAAATTGCAATAGGCTGGTAAAACATTTGCATGCAACGATTAGAAAAATGAACAACGATCGATTTGTTGATGTAGCGATTCAAATCAGTCGACCGAAAATTTCTCTAGGCAGCAGTCGCGTTT
>JARJDR010008857.1:0-27560 GCA_030264135.1 Myllaena sp. GC000078 | reverse complement strand
TTCAGATTTTTTTATTTAACCTTATTTATGTATTTATGTAAATAAAAAAATCTGAAGAATGACCAAGCTGGTCCGAAACTAGTCAACCAAAAATAAAATAATGCATTAGACTACATAAAGAAGAAATAAATAATAAATAATGCATACACCAGAGAAAATAAAAGAAATCAACAACTTGTTTCTTATATTTCTCATAATTAAAATAAAATTTTGAATTTAAATAATAATTTAAATAATGTAATTCTGAATAGCAGTAATGAGGAGTTTCTGGGAGAATATGACCCGATAGTAATATAATATATAAAAATTTAATATATTATATAATTGCAAGTCTTCTTTTCGTGCCTTTTCTTTTCTTTAAAAAAATTTGTTTTTGTAATGATCAAATTTGTTTTCCACTATCATGGAAAATATTTATGCATTGAAGACCATTTCTTCGAATTACTTGTTCGTAATTGAATGTGTAAAGTTCGGCGACGGATGGCAATGATTCAATCATCAGAGGATTACAGTCCATTACGTGTCGTTCATAACATGTCGACGTACAAAACCACGGAAACATAAAAAATCTGTCCTATGTTTTATGCGCTCCATCGCCGTAATTCCGGACACAACGTCGAAGAATGCCGTATGCCATTTTGCTAACGGTCGGACTCGCTTGCTAGAGGATTTGATAGAAGCGAAAGGTGGAATCAAGAGAAACAATCTCGCGGCAGCGCACCGCCGGCGCCGCCTCGCGTCGTCACGCGGCTATGCGCGGCTGTGCGTGGCAGGAGCAAGGAAAAACGCGGATTGCGCGAGAAGCCAAGCGTGTACGAAATAGTTTGGCGTGGGTGGTTGCGTATTATCACGTTCGTACGTGGCCAATGAGTCACTCGAATAGGTGAGTACGTATGTGAAGCCAACCCCCAAATCACAACTAATTGTTATATTTAACACAATAAATGAAACAAGTGCCATTAAAATGGTTTACTTTTATCGAAGAGGTGTGGGAAGGAGGGTTGTGCATTTTTTGTTTATTTCCGAAAGCATTTTACCATTAGGCGAGTGCGTAACGGAAGGACAAACAGCAGGACCCAACTTTTCTAATTATACCAATTTTACTTGTTGTATTGACTCGCTCTCGAGGAAGCGTGTAAGGAATAAACGGAGGCGAGAGCGCAAAGAAAGCATGTTAAGATGGGGTAGACGAGGAGAGACGAGCATGCCCGAGCGCGCGGGGCCAACGCGCAAAGCGTTATTACAGTCATTGATTTTACGATTTATGTACTCGTTTGCTGTATTTTATTGTTAAAACTTTTCCTCAACTTTCGACCATTTTCACAAATTCCAGCCATCTCTAAATTCCAAATGCGAACGCGCCTGCGCCTCCACGCAATTACGAGTGCCAACTGTAGAAAAGTCGAAACTGTATAAAATGCGACTCTGAAAACAATGGGAAATGCAATTCGGCGCGGCGAAAAAATAAAGTGAAAAACTTCATAATCGCTTCAATTAATCAATGAGGTAGATTAACTGTGCTCTCCTGTCAATTATTAGACGCTTATAATTTGCGACGATTATAATGACAAAAAAAATCAGCTTGTGTCTGGCGGAATAATTACTCTCAACGTTTGTAATACTAATTTGTTTATATTTACGGTGTCTGTATGCAGCAAACGTATCAAATGATCGATAGTTTTTACAAAAGACAACGTTAGCTGATATTTCAGGTCTTCATTGATCGTGTCAGACCTATGCAAATCAATACTCTATATACGTATAAACAAGGTAGTACAAAAGCTTTCTACTTATCTAGGTTCAAAATTTTGCGTGCATCCCGTTCATATGTTTGATGGGTGAAGAAATATAAGCTTATATTCATTGAATGATTACACAAGTTTACAAATCTCGGTCAACTTTTTGATCCGAGCAGATGAGAACGATTCTTTACTAATTTTGGTGTGCTAAATCCAAATCTGCAATCCGTTTTTTGAAATTGGTTCTAGGTTTTGAGTTCTCCGATAGGCTACTGCGTTTCTTTACGTAATGAGTTTGAAAATTCCGTGCCAAAATGGAAAATTACTGGATTTTTGGGGTAAATTGTTTATATTTCTCATCGCAGTCTCATCGCAGGATTGCAGATTTGGATTCAGCGCACCAAAATTAGTAAAGAATCGTTCTCATCTGCTCGGGTCAAAAAGTTGACCGCGATTTGTAAACTTGTGTTATTAATTTATTTAGCGAACCACATAGTATGTATGTGCTGGCATTTACTGTATTTTTCAATTAGACGGAAAACGCATCCTCTTAGCTCATTCATTTGCTATTCACATATTCTCGAATTTACAGTTAATCCACTTACATTTACATACAAACTCTCCACGCGCTAGTGCATACAAGCCATGGGCTAAATCCGAAACAAAATTAATTTTCGCACCGATTTATAAGTCTGCATAAATTCATAATTATATTTGGTGCGGTAGGTACTCATACACACTAACGCCCAAATCTGATCAAACTGGAAACTGTGATACAAATTGAATATACTTAATACTCATATATGTAAATAAATACTAGTTTATGCAAATTACAATGATAGAATTTGTTCATAGGCTATTGCGAGTTGCGACAATGTCAAAACACACCCGACAATGTATGGCAATCTCTCACAATAATGCGAAATCTTCCTTCCATTCACTACGAAAAGAACATCGAGAGGAGCAGATCAATAATGTGGGCAATATTAATTTAATTGGGCGACGGGTAAATCACAGCGCAATAGCATCTATTATTAAAATTCTTTCGTTGCCCAAAAAAGAATTTTGCCTCGCGAATAATGGGTGGGTGGCAGGCGATCAAGCACTGACTGCTGCCGACTGTGCGCGCACGCTTGCTCTGGCATCAGTTCACCGCAAACCCAGGCGCACCGCCCTGGGTGTTATTGGTACGAATTCGTTGGGATACGTATTGTATATTTTGATGCGGGATCGTCGACGACCGGCAGGCATGCCCGCCATTGCTTGCGCGCTGCCGTCGTCGCCGGTACGTGCGTTCCTCGCCGCTAATGCCACCACCAGCCCGCCCGTGCACCTCGGCGCAGTTGTGCGGGATCACGTTTAAATCGTCGCGCCCCGCGCCGTTTGCTATTGCGGCCGCAACCACATTGCGTGTCCTGAATTTAATTGTGTACATATAAATGGCACGAAACCGTATACAGCAAAGAAAAGAAAAAACGTAAAAGAAGTATTAATGCCATCCACAACTGTTGAAGGAAGTGGATAGTCTTAATACATTCTTGCTTCGAAACGTTGGCTTGTATGTCCGCAGCGAAAATCTCAATTACAATATCCCACCAAATTATTGCTAAATATTTTTAGGTACGTTTCAAATGTTAACATTGAACAGTCCGTCGCCGCGGCAAAGCTGGTACCAACGTCTTGAGAAGATTAATTATGCTCGCCATGGAGCCGATAACGAAAATCTTCATTATGCATTACCGCCCAGTATTACGTATATTATCGGCGAGTCATTTGGCGCATGTCATGTTAGCTACGAACAAAACCTGCCATGTACAGGAGAGGACGCATTCGCCTCTGTACACTTGGAATCGCGACGACGGTGACAGCCAACAGCCCCAACAGCGAACGAACAAACGAACGAACGAACGAACGCTCTGTGAGAACATGACGGGGTGCATTGCAGCGGCAGTAGACACCCCTTTCTCTTTCAGCTTATGCCGCCCGCTGCCGCCGCCGAATAATTGCGTAACTGGTAACGGGCCAGCGGCGGCGGCGGCACACCCACCGCATATCAGCCACTTCACTTCGCACACCTCTCCTTTACCTCATTTACTGTTCTTAGCGGAACACGGTTGCCGTAGCCAGCAGCACACAGCCAACCATACGCTTTTGTATATGTTGGCAATCCATCATGCTTACGCTAGAGTTATGCCAACATTTAGAAAATTTATTATGCACACAACTCGGCCCAGGCTAGGCACGACTCGAAATGATAAAATGATATTTATGTTGTATGCGCGAGTCGGTAGTGGTAGTAGAGACATTTCCCCGCACACTGCCTGCGCGTGTACCAACTGGTTGGTTACATTAAAAACTCGCGTTTTTTTTCTTCTTTTTTTCTTCATTTACTTCGTCTTCTTGAATACACCCGCCTAATTTGCGTCCGGTGGAAAGAACGCTAATTCCTCGCCCCAAAAAATATCAATATCTCCTGCATTCCGTGCAAGGAATGAACTTTATCAATGTCCACTTAATTTAAACGAGAAATGCCACCGCGTTTGCGCTCACGCTGGTGGTAAATGCGAGCGAGAGCGGAGACAACGGCATGCGAAGGCTAAACTTGTGTCGTTTGTTTTCATTGGTTAATTTCCAATGGTTGCAGGGCGCACTACGCCACTCTCGCAGGCGCCGTATCCAGTATTTTACGCGGCGCGCTTTCCATCTACTAGGTATGTGTTTTCGCTTCACGCTTTGCTGCTATATTCGCGAGCCCGAAAGCGCCACACACACACGCGCATTTACACCAGCTCCACCGCTGCCGCCCTCCGTAATCATCTTTTTCACGCTTTGCCGAGAATCATTCATCAGTTGTTTTGAATTAACACGTACGCCCGAAAAGCAAACATTTTAATTAAATCGACGTGGCGTACTAGATTACTCCATCCGTCGCCGTCTTCAACATCATCATTTCGCTCACACGTGTAAACTTGCTCAACTCCGTTACTATCACTGTAATGTTATCATTATACTAATATCATAATAATCAACAAAGAATTTAATTACAATCGATATTCATCATAAGTTTTTGCATATATTCGAGAAACTACAATATTCTGAGTACATAATCTGAAACTATATTCTGTGGCCGACTAACAAACCGCGATTTCAATAAATCATCAATGTCAGCTCAGAAACGAAACGGAACGGAATTGGGGGTTAATGAAAAACAGCACATACTTGTAATTGACGCAGCAAAAATCGAGCCATTATAAAATTTGACGAAATACGGCTGACATTACCAACTCTCGGTTCTAAAACACTCTCGGTCTTTTGCTCGGTTTCGTGAAGTTTCATAGTATCGAGGTTGGAGTGCAGACACAACCCTACGTAGTCTTAACATCTGGGGGCCTCTGTACTTGCTTTATTGAAGGGGAGCTAATGCTGCGCCATGTCATAGTCATGTGCATTCAAGAGTGGCGCGGAGGGTGACATTCGCGAGTTGTGGCCGACGAGCATGTGCGTGGTCGGCCGGTGACTGACCACACAGTGACCGCAACTAACGGAGTCACCGCTGCCGCCACCGCCTGCGGCAGGCGCCAACATTCAACGATCCGTGGACGCGCGCGATATATGTATATCCTACAGGGCATGCGATAGGATAGGCTGTTTGCCATTCTAGCGCCCCCATGGCTTTTAATTCAACAAATGATGTATATTACGAAAAAGGCGATACACCAAAGCATTTCAGATACTTACTCCGAACGCGCATTGTTTGTAATACGTATTTGTTAATGGAGTTGTGCGCAAAACTACAAACAAAGACTTATCGATGCGCAATGGTCGTCGTAACAAAAACCACAAATCTTCCAGCCGAGTGGAACTGAACTTGCAAGCCAATTCAACTAATACCCTTTATTACAACAGTCTTATCAATAGCGGCGAATCGAATGTGTTTTATTAATGCCGCCCGACGATAATGACGTCATGAACAAGGAGCGTCCGCTCTGCCAAATGAATTACGTAAATCGCTTCGGCGCGCTGCAAAGTTAAATAAACCATATGCACTTTTGCACCCAAGGGCGGCGCCGAATAAGTGCACTTCCCCCCATCCATTTCATACAACCGGTGTGCAATTCTTTCGTGCGCGGGGGGATATTCGATAACCCTTCGCGCTCGACAAGTAGCCGAGCAATTCGCACAATTTAACGAAGAACCTTTTTCTTGGCAAAAAAATCAACTCTTACTCGCTTTAGGCGGATTTGGTGTACAATAGGTAAGTTTGCAAACATTTCGACTCAATCTCCAGTTGGGCGCCAAGCATTTATACGTCGTAAATTTCACGCTCCACAATTCCGCACTAAACAAGACGTGCGCTTGCGCATGTGCGAATTTTTAGGGATAGGTGACGTGCGCGTTCGTGTATGCGTTTGATCTATGTGTGCGCGTGTGTAAATGGTCCCGTTCCCAACGCTGAGGTAGTCTCCTCTGCAGAGACATCTCTCATATTAAATTTATAAATCCTGAGCGCGCACATTTACTGACTGCTCCATTTCATCCGGCGGGGCGGTGGCGGCGGCGGCTGCTCGCACGACAAAAGTTCGGTGCGTGTGTGTAGCTTGATATTTGGCCGCCGCCAGCCCGAAGATCGCATGCGATCGGGCGGCGGCGGACCGTCTACTTTCCTCCCCATCTCTCGTGCTTGGCAGACGGCATTGTGGGATCACGCATGCGGCCTGGTCGTCTTTTAGACCAGTGTCCTCTCACACATTTTTCGTTGGGAGTAACAATTTTGCGGAGCGCCTAGAATTTTACTCGGATAATTGCTCCAATGCTTTGCCATCTCTTTCGCCTTTTCTCTTCGGCGGAGTGCTTTGTCAGGAAGCACTTGGTGACCTCAATGGATCCGTGGAACACGGATTGAGAAACACTGCGTGAGATCATCGATTATTAAGAAATAACATACCCAAAGGGATAAAATATAGCTGATCGTTCTTCTAGTTTATTTATTGCGTTGTTTCGGAATAAATAACGGAGTGAGCAGGCACAAAAAGAAGAACGTATAAGAAAAGGGAGAAGACGCTGGCGATATATTAAGAAGTGAACGAATTGAAATGTGCCACTTTTTTGTTTTCGCCTAGCGCTTTGAGCGCGGAGCGAGCTTACGCGGTTGGCTGGTTGACAGTTGCCGGCATCCGGCGACGAGTTCATGTTTTAAACAAAGCATTCACTTTCTTATATTTATATTTGGAATATATTTTTTCGCCATCCTGGGGGTCTTTATCATTTCATTCTCTAGTTTTTCGGTGCGCGCACACTTTGTGTGCATATATGCGTTACGCGCGCTCGCGCGCCGGCGGGCATTTATTTCGCGTTTTCATACATTGGGCAGGGGTATTTTCCCCCGCGCGCGCGTCAAACCCGTCTCTCAGGCGGTATGTGGTGCTCGAAATAGCGTCGCACCTTGATGGATGTCATATAAGATGCGGCATTAAAATTTCATGAGATTTCATCGTCGACGGCTAAAAGGGGAAAGGCGATGGCAAAGAGCGCTTAGCAACAGGGCGACAATAATGCGCACACGCGCATATGTGCAATCTGGGGAATTTAAACAAATGCAAAGTGATGGAGTTGCGCCTACTTTTGCAATCAACACAGCCAGTGGCGGTGTGATAAAAACATGCATTAATAAGTAGTGTGGCTTGCATGAGTGTCTGGCTGTGTGCTGCACACGTGTGGATAACGTGCAACATAATGAAGTGCAAAAGTATGGCGGGGAAGGTGATTTTGGAGAAGAAATGGGTGCCACGCAATACGTGCGCTCATGAAAATAGAAAAGCGAAAATCACGCAATCATCCACACATGTGTCCCTTAATTCATGGCGGCATTCGTACCCTGTTTTACTAACGCCCGCGTTTTTGCGCGATACCTCCCCCATATCCCTCGGCGTATATCCTTGGGCGCTTGGGCGCATCTAAAGTATGCTCTCGCAAATATGCGCAGATAGCTTGGGCAGGCAGCGAAGCTCAATGTTGCAATGCGTGGGTGGCAGTTGGCAGCCGTGTTCTTCTTCACGCCGTACGCTAACACCCGTTTCGCGCAAAATTACTACGAGAATTACATTTTATATATGACCGAAATTAATTTTCCATACGTATAGCAATTTCTTACTTTAATATCATTGCATTTTTATGATTCGACTTTTTGAAGTGTGTCAACCTGAGAGATTCAATTTCCGTTGAAATATTCCTATAGTAAAAGCTCGAGAAGCAACTCAAGGTGGAATTTAGCACAACCTCTTCCCGTTGTTATTACAAAATTGACACCCATTTCGTAGCATATGGATTCGATGACAAGAAAGCAATCCATCAATCAAATGATATTCGAAATTGATTTAGGGTAAGCATGGCGTATATGTGTTTAGGTAAAATTGCGCAATAAATTGGAAAAATAATTCCCATATCCAATACATATTTAGAAATATTGGTTAATAATCACCTACAGGCATTATATGTAAACTCTACGTAAATCGATCCAACTTGCGTTAATAATATTCCTCGATTTAAGTATAAATCCTTATACCGAAATGAAAATGCTAATGGTTCATATATGGAAATAAAAAGTAGATTAGTCTTTTACCGATCATTTTGTTCAACAACAAATGTTTAACCCTAATGAAACCGTCGACATTGTGTGTCATATAAATTTGATTTATGGGTGCGAGTGTTATAAATGAACTTGTTTACCCCCCGTGACCATAAACTAAGGTAAATGCACAGCCCCTCGACCATAACTCCAACAAGGAAACGCTTCCATCCATATATACCTAGGACATCCATTACGGATCGACGAGCATTGTGCTTCCAATCGCTCTTTTATTTCAATCATGAAAATGAATATAAATGGAGTCGAAATGAAAACGTTTCGTGTGTAAATTACAAAAATATCTTTTATTGCTTCAAGTGAGGTGGAGTTTCGAAACGGGTCGATGGTCAATCATTCGCCAGCGCTCCTGTGAGCACATATTGACATCGTCCCATTTCTCTTGATTAATTATAATTAGTTGGGATGTATCGATAAATGGCTGGAAAGTTTGGTCGTGCCAGCAAGTTCCCGCGCAGAGAAATTGTAAGACGAGCAAAAATGGAAATGGCCACGGTGGGAGGGCAAGCATGCAACCTGAAACTCCAAACCGTCCACCGCTGCCGAAAAAATAGCATTACTTATTTTCCAGCTGCAGCATTCCCTGCTTGACTTCCTTTCGCGTAAGGTAAATGGGAGGGGGAAGTGAAAATGATTACATAGCGCTCCCATGGGTTTCGCGCGCAAGGGGCTCCCAGTGCGCCAGGAGGCAAGGACAGACAAGCTACCTGCGGACACTCTCTTCGTGAGCGTAAATAAACGCAAAAAGGAATAATAATAATAATATGCATGATAATAATAATAATAATAATAATGAGGCGAGGTTGGGACGCAAACTTGAACACAAAACGGCTAGAAAATTGATGGAAATTTGAAAAAGCTGCTTTTAGCATTTGTATCCAGCAAAAATTTAATTAGTTAATCTTCTGTATACTGCAAGATTACGATTTGTATTTGTATTGTTGCATTGTTGCAAAGTTGCTTAGACATTGCGTTCAAAATTGTGCACAAAAAAGTTTGCTAACGAGTAAGCGGATGGCGCCGCGGCAGCACTTGTGTTGGTCACTTGGGTCGCAGCGATAAATGCGTCCTTTGAGATTCACCAAAAATAAAAACACGCGCGATGCTTAATATGCGGGATTAAATATTCGGTGGAATTTTCTAGTCTGTGCTCATTTAAAATACGAGCATACCAAGAACGGAGTTAATTCATTTTTGCATGCACACACATTGCATTTATTTTTGATACATGCGGCAATCCGCTCAGACGTGTTAAATGCGCAAATTTAATGCAAAGTCTATCATTGTTTGTTGTAAAAATGATCAAAAAAACGATTCGCATTATTTAAAATTTGCAGTAAAGTCTTCATTATGGTAAAATATGCATGTGGATCTCTCCGGCTGTCATCTACATTGCAATCTTGATTTGGAAACAAGATGTCTCGAATGCTATTGCAATCAATTGTGTCCCTGTCGTAAGCGTCTGCATCTGATTGGCATTGATATTGTGTATGCAAAGAGAGAACGAAAGAGAAAGAATATAATTTCAATATCAATTTCGCAATTTCCGCGTACTCATTGCCAGTATTGCGCCGAATCGTCCAACTTCATCATGAATAATCTCGGCGCGCGCGCGAGTCGAACAAAAAACCTTGATTACTGCCCCGAGAATTAATTAATTATTTAATTTTAGACGGCGCACGCAAGAAACGATTCGAAAAAGGAAGAAAAGATAAAAAACGCGTACTCGAAAATTATATATCAATTAATTTTGTGTAATGGAAATTTCCGTGACAGCGCGTTATGCGCCTTTTTTTCCCATGCTCGGCGCTCATTTCTTTCGGTGCGTTAGTAATAAGTAGGGCACTTTAAAAACAGCAACCAGCTCTGATCAACCCGTCATTCCTCCCCGCACTGAGATACGAAAAAGCACCAGCTGGAAATATGTCGAAGTTTTAATTAAGGCGAGATATGAACACCGGAATGGCATGCATGCACCAGTACAAGTTTGGAGGAGAGAAAAAGAAGCCGTGTCCTAAGAATGACGCACGGGCCCGGTACAATACCAATGACAACGAGACGCGCAACCATTGGACAAAATGCGAATGCGCGAGAGAAAAAAATTAGTAGCGCTATGCGCAGTTGCTTCGTCGCCGAGCGAATTGTTTACTCTCTGCATCTCGTTAAAGTCGCGTTTCTGCGACGCCGTCCCACCGACTGCTTGCTGGTTGGCGGGGTATGGATGTAAATTTTCCGGAGCGAAAACATACAGAATTTAATGAATATAACGAGCCGAAAAGTATATTAATTAACTTGACTCGCTGAAAGTCGCTGAAGCTCTCGTATCTCTACCCCCGTTCGCTCTTTTCTACTCTCTGGCGTTCGGCGCTGAATTGGAGAAATGTGCGTGACGAAATGCTGATGGCTGTAGGGGAGTGCTGATGGCGGCAGCGGAAAAGGGAAAGTGCGCGCGCCGATTTCAATGCAAGGCGCGCTCGAATGTATTAGATATGTAAACAATGGGAAATGCTGAAATGCCGAAAAGTGACAGCATGAAGACGATGAGTTTATGATTGAACGCTTTTCGCAGCGCAGCAATGAAGTTTCAAAGAATCGCGCCGCGACGGACAAGAGTGAGAGAGAGCGGGAGAGACAGAGATCGCAAGCACGGCGGAAAATGCTTAATTGGCCCACTTAATTGGAACTGCTCGATCTTATTTCAATTCAAAGCACGGCTGCAGGGTAGACATTTTTGCGGACGCATGCGACCGTTGGCATTGGCAACAAATTCAAATGGCGGACGAAATTTAATTATCAACACAAATACATAAATGCTGCCTAATCATCCCAAGCCTCTCTCTCTCTCTGCTGTTTGCACCGTATTTAATATTCAAATGGAATGCGAAAGAGCGTTGTTGAATTTGCAAAAATAACTTCGGTATACATCATCATCATCATTGCATGTGCGCGCATAATGCAATAGGCTAGACAAAAAAAAAACACCCTTGCGCATACACTGGCCAACGGGCAAAACAAAAACGAATCCAAATGCACCAGGGCGGTGTCGTCGGCGGCAGCAACACTCACGCTGCCGATTAAATCAGTAATACTACCCCTGTAGCTGTAGCTAGAAATGCATGGTGGAGGTGCGCAACTGCACGACCCACCACACAGTTATGCGAGAGATATAATACACCCCATCCATAGGTAATCTCTATATGCCTGCGGGTGTGTGTGTGTGTGTGTGTGGGTGTGTGTGCAATGTGTATGAAAAACAAGTCAACTGCAGCAATGTTAGGCCCCCAGCCGCAGTGTACGAGATATTATGTGCAATCTAGCGAATGTAGTTTTTACTCTCGAGCAACATTAGTTACAACTATTGTAGATCTGGGGCGGTGTCCCAACGTCCAGCGTCAAGCGCGCGCGCGGTTGCGTCGATAATTAAATAGTTGCCAGCTCCACCAACCACCTCTGGTCGAGCGCTCAATATTTGGCGCGCACGTTTTTATCGTCGCCAGCATAAACAATCAGCCAGACACAAAAATAAATGCATAGAGAATGTTACTTACCCCAAGCATACCCTCGAACACAACTTAATTAACATTTTCGCATCAAGGGCTAGACGTGGCGAACAGCAGTCAGCAATGAACCAAATCGCATGCATGAGTGAATTATTTCTCAAATTTATTTTGACGCTATGAACAAGTATGGTTGCGTTCTGCACCATTCTTCACTGGATGAAAATCGCATGCTTTTACAATGAAAAATGCATTCATCATTTTCGATCGGGGCCAGTATGCAGACGCACCAGTCGACAGCACCATACGCCTACGTAAATTTTGAATCACAATCATGAATCGTTTCGTGTTTTCGCAAATGTGCAATACTGGATTTACGCAAAAACTAAATAAAGGACGCTGTTTGCCACGTGCATATCCTTCAAATTGCGTGAGGTGTTCGTAGATGAGACTTGCCCAGTCGTCTATATCACAAATTTTTATGACAATCAAATTGATCATAATTTACCAAAACCATGAGGGAGTCATTTTCATATTTGCTACGGCAGGCAAAGTCGACAGGCAAAATTAATTACACGATTTGCAGCAACGGCAGCAAAAGATAAATATGTAATGCCAATGATGTGCTACTGCTGCATATAGAAAATAAATAACGAGCGAAAGCGCTCGTATTAAATTACAAATTATGAGTAATGAATGGCAGCGTTTATTTGCGCACCGTTGCGTTTTGCCATCATTTTCCAGAAAAGCATATAAAACACCGGTCTGCAAACTGCAAAGCATTTGCAATTAATCGACATCGCCCACATACACCCACACATACGCACACTGTGAGGTCATCCATTTATGTAATTAACCAATTTTTACTGTTAATACATTTTTCAAATCAATGTATACACATCGGGAGTGCGTTGCGTGCGCGCGGTTGCTCGGCGTGGTGAACGCATTTTGCGGAATGCCTATTTGTTTGATTTATATTAAATTATATGTATGTACTGCAGGCATGTGTAATATATTCGCATACAGCACACGAAACGAGATGATATTCGGTGGCGGTGCACGTGCGCCCATGTGAATGCGTGTATGGCGTGTATGCGTTCTAAAAGCATTCAACATGCGTCAAACGAAGTACAGTACGGCGGGGGCGGAAGAGACCGAGAGAACAAGAGATAAAGAGAGAGAGAGACGTATTGGCAGCACGTACATGTCGCCGCCAACACCCACCCACCCCATTTTCCTGCTGCCCAATCGCGCGTCCTTGCAAAACGAGAACGTGTCGGGCGTCAAATCAATGATTTTCAACCTGGGTGCGCCGCGGATTCCCCGTTCGCGTTGAAATTTATTAATTTTTAATACTCACAAGCGAATTCGATTATGCGCGGCCGAAGGCTGTGCAATACTCACCTACACCCTACGCGGACATTTGCATGCGCAAATGTCATCATAATCGCCGTCGTAGTAGTTTCGAAATATAATAAAACTACATTTAGTGCGCATAGGGAGGCGGTTACAAATAGGCGCCTGTTTAATTCCCTGAGTTTGTTCGGCACTCCCGCGCATTGAGATAGAATGCGCAACCGCACGACCTCAAAAGTTAGAAGTGCGCGGCATAATTTATCTCCCACCAGCATCCAGCAACGGTGCGTGCGCGGGTGTGTGCATGTGGCGAATTCAACCAACCCGCGCGCGTACGCGCACATTGCAAATACGTTTATGGGTTGCACATTCAGGCCCGGATCCGCAAATCAAAATACACTAAAGTGGTCCTAGGTCTAAACAACTCCCACAATTGTATCACATTATAGTTTTCTTGCATACCATTTATTTACTGGTATTGCTGTATAGTAAAAAATTTGTGCCCGTATTACCTAGTTGAGTGCATTGGAACACTACGTATTCGAACAGTTTCCCATCATTTCAACAAACATTTGTAATATATGATACTTGAAACATACTTGAATTTTGTATACCACACGCCGACGATGACTTTGCCAAACAGGGCCTGGCAGGTCAATGTGTTAGATGAGGCGACACATTGAGTAGTTTTTTATTCTACACCCGCTAAGCGCGTTTGGCGCTATACTATCGCGACGATTGCGGATTGTTCGAAACTTCGTTTGGATTGATTGGCATGACGTAAACATGGCAATTGTAAAATCTCATTTGAATTAGGTTGCTTGCAATATACCTACGTATATTGCTGAACATTTCTAGAATTGTTAGCAGGATATTATTTAATACCAAAAATTCGCATATATCTCTCATCGTTGATTCTTTGGAATCGCATTGCTTGGCAACCACTTCGACAATTGAAAGTAAACAAACAAGTAAATACTCAAACAAACATATCTCATATCAAACGCGCATTACCAAACCGATTCCACAAAATTGAACCTCGCAATATATTAATCTAACCCGAATTGGGACGTGGAATGTGAACTGATTTCACTAAAGTGCAAATTCGTGCTGCGTTAGTCAAATTTACTATATGCTCGATAAATTGATACGACGCACAGCGTGGGCGCACGTGAACAATGGGTCAAACGAGGGAGCCGCACCGCGAAGAACCACTCGACAAGTCGGGGGTGCCAATACCGTTCGACGTCGATGACTTTGTCGATGACTTTGTCGATGATGACGATGACGTGGACGACTACGAGGAGGAGACGAGGGACAACGACAACGACGACAACGACGACGACGCCGATGACGACGACTCGGACTACAGCGAGTCGACGGCGTACTCGATGGGCAGTTACTTCCTCCGCGACTGCCCCAATGCGACCTTCCCACCATCACCCACCGAGGTTTCACAGTTGGGCTCGGAAAGCGTCGGCACCACGCAAACCGACGACACGCTGATGACGCTCAACGAGCTCGAGCAGGAGATGCGCGTCCTCGTCGACCTGCTGCCGATGCACGACGAGCACATGCGTCTCGGCTACGCGGCGCTGCACGTTGCCTTGCGCGTTGTGAATATTGGCGCACAGTGCACACCGCGCCTGCACGCATACATACTGCGCATGCAACGCGTGCTCAACGAGGCAGGGGACCACCGCGACAGTCTCGTGGACCGCATCGACGAGCTGGAGGCGGAACGTGTCCAGAAGGTGATGGCGATGAGCGCAGACAACCCATTTGCCAAGATGGACGATTAGTGCAACCCTATCATCAATATTACACCATGCGCTCAGATGCCAGCAGTCAGTCAAGTCCGTCCACCACAATGATTCAACCACGAACTCGTACATGTATGCGCGTGCGAGATTCATATCCATACACGAATCCGTAAAGCTTTTCGATTTAAATCCAAATTTTCCAAATGAATTTGCTGTAGAATGAAGAAATTGTCAAAGATTTGTTCAGGAAATGCAGAAAAACCTACTAGTAAATAAATATGCGTAAAGCGCATGAATCCACGCTCCTGACGAGTATTTCGAAGCAAAATCGCATTCATTCCTACATGTGTGAGCGTGAATTTGCTGCAAAGCGGCGACAAAACGCGTCCGCCTTGCACATGCCGAGCGCACGTTACTCTTTGCTTTACAAGCTGACAACCGCACGTCGCTCGTTCAATCGCTCGGCTTGACAATGCGAATACACAATCATGCGCCGCCGCCACCGTCGCCGCAGCCGCCACCGCCATGTGTGCTGTCAACGAAATGGAGCTCTTCGCCTCGCCACGCGTGCATAGAGCCTTTAATTTTCAATAACTCAATTTTTAAATTTCAAACCCTCCATGCGACATTGCGACGCGAACGAAACTTTACACACAAACCAATTCAATCCGTGCATTCCATTCGATCGATTCTTGGATGACAAATGCAATGAAAAAAGGAGGTCGTCCGCGAAATTCGATATTCATTTGAAGTTGTTTACTCTCTTGGTTGGGGAGGTTCGGGGCGTATTGTCTCTTTTCATACAGTATTAAAAACTGCGTCATATTTTGCAACACGTTTTCCATTTGGCGTCGCCGCAACACTTTTCCTCTTCATTCTCTATTTGAGTACGACCCGTCTTTATCTCCAGCCGGAACTCGCCCGTGGAAAGACTCGCTGGATGGGGCAGCCGGATATTCATTAGGTAATTTTACACACAGTTTGGGAAACGGGACCGAGGGGGAGAAGTGGTGATACACTGTAGCACAAGGATTTCTGCTCGTCCTTTAACGAACGGTTTACTGTTCTTGTATGCCTACTATTGTTTAGGTACCAGTGATATTCTACAACCACGAATTATTTAGTTTTACGTAAATCCGGCACTGCAATAGCGAACATGAACTTATCGAATGCACCACGCCGAGTGTGTGTGTGGATGCGAGCGTGTGATTCGTGGATCGAGCCGCGGCAAAGAAACCATGGGCCGGCCGTCCTCCGCGGCCATATGGCAGAGGACGGCAATTCCCCAATTTCGCAAATGTACTCGGCGCGAGCACCACACATGCATGCAACAGAAAAAAACGGCAAAAGGAAAGTGCGAATGAGAGGCAGGAATAACACTTACTTCGCTTGATTGGTGACGGACTCGCCTGCGCGCAGTGAGCACACAAGACGACCGCGAGCAGCAGCATCAGCGTAAGCCTTTGCATCATTAGCGTTGCCATCTCTTTTAATTAATTCAATCTTCCTCGCGCTCGCCTTTATTCTCCGCCGAATATAATCACGTCGTTCCAGCTCGTCACTGATGTTTCTCTCCCTCTGGCTCACTCGCCTCACACGCTGCTCGTGTGTGCCACCCCGTCGTGTTCTCCACGCACGCACCCCCACGCACGCACACACGCGCACACCCACCCCACACAGGCGCGCGCGCAGCTCGCACGCACGCACGCACGCACACTTTGCGGGCCGAACGGATTAATAATTCGTACGATTATGCATTTTGGGTGCGCGCCGAAGAACGGTGAGAGCGCACTGGCGCAGCAGCAGCAGCCTCGCACAACGCGGCGCAATCATCCAAACTGGCGTAGGCGGCGAGGTGGCTAGCAGCAGCGCCCGTTGCGCGCCCGAATCGTATTCGCACGCATCGCACGGCGGCGTGTGGAATTGCGCGAGAAACGCGTTGCGTTGCGTTGCGTACGAGCCCGCGGCGTCGCGTCGTCGTCGCCGTGTCGCACTGCGTTTTCGTTTCACACCCGCGTGCATTTACACTGGTCGCGCACCGATGCGACGACGCCACCCGTCGCCCGTGTGCGTGCGCTCACACCGGAAGACCGCGCGCGCGCTGGATGGGTTCGGGATTGCTGAAAGCTCGCGCGCAGCACGCACACATACACACGCACGAGATTCGAACGTCGCCGCCACCGCCGCCGCTGCCCGACGTGCCGTGCTGTGTGGTCTGCAGCACACTGGACATCCCCTGCCGCGCCACCAATCTGCCACCCTCAAAGCGGTGGCGGCGGCGGCGGCAGCGGCGGCGGCAGCAGCAGCGGAGGCGGCAGTAGCGGCGGCGGTGGTGGTACACGCGAAGTGTGACGAAATTTCACGGAATCACCCGAGCGCCCCGCATGACTACATTATTTCGTGCGGAGCCCTGCCGCCGCCGCCGCCGCCGCCGCATTGAGGATACATGCGCGTCGCCCTAGCCTGCTAGCCCCCAGCCGCGCCGCCGCCGTCACCCAGTGGCTAGTAAGTGTACACGCGCCTTATGGCGCTCCTTATTTCTGAATACGCATTTCGCCCCCAAAATGCAATATGCACAAATTAGTAGCGCGGGCATGCGCGCGCGACACGCGACTCGTTTGCATGCGCACGTGCTCGGCTGCATCGCGTCGATTACATACTGGAATACTGTCTTTTTCCCGCCGAGGTCCCCGTTAGCCTGCCACCCACCCTCCACATCAAAAATCAATTTATTTGGGGGGCAATCCAAATATTGCTTATTCCCCAAAAAAAAAAACACAAAGTCATAAATTTAAATTTTCTAACGAAATTAAAATGAAGTTGAATATGAATGTGGAATCGAATATGGAATGGATGAAGAAATTATCAAACATAATTTCCTCATTTCGAATATGTGGCGAATCTGGAATGAAAAGTGTATTCAATAAATGGATGTCTTTGGGAAATACCATTTATTGATTTTTATGTCGAGAGGTGTGTGGGAGGGCAGCGCAAATTGGATGGTTTCCGGTGGCTGGAACCTTCGAGCAATAAATGTGTGTGTGTGTGTATGTGTGTGTATATTTGTATCAGTAATATTTATTTATCATATTTGGGTATGAACTGCAATTTGCTTGCGCATGAATGTTTAATACCACCGAATGATTATACATATTTCGGACGAAATTAAATTCTACTGAAAAGAAAAACTATAATGCAGGTCACCACGAATGAAAACATATTAGATAATATTGCACATTAGGCGAAAAATCCTAAGGAAATAGTATATTAGCGCCGCGCATTCGCAAATACCTATTAATATAAAGTTGATATTTTGATTTTTAATTAGAAAAGTTTGCAACGTTTTCGTTATTTTTGCATGCCGACGTGGCGCGCGCGCGCTCGTTCCGCCCGTGTTCATCGCGAAATGACGTGCAAAAAGTTTTTTAATACGTTCTCTTCGCAAAATGTACATGATTTAATTACGTAGGCTAATCATGCCGATGTTGACGGGCATGGCCGACGCTCGTGCCGCTGATGGAAAATTAATTTTAATATTTTCGCGATGCTTCTTCGAGGCGACTTGTGCAAGAGCGGATGAATAACATACGGTCCGCCCCACAGCTGAAATTGACAATTCACAATTAATTAACCAATCTTTTTAAAGATTTAGCGCGCACACACACACACATCTCTCAGCGTCGTATTTGACATGATCGTAAAATTGACACTTTTATGCTGGCTCATCATTTAAAAAGTATCATGCGAAAACGTTCTGCAATCTTAAGCAAGCCATTGAAATCATTCATCGGCGCGAATAACCCGATCGACACTTCAGCCGTCGCGCCGCGCCGCACCGCACCGGTTGTTAATGCGACATTTTATTTAATGAGTTTGTTTATGTCCCCCATCGTCATCAAAAGCGGCTGCGACGAATCGATTTTTTTAATGTCGAACGTATGTTCGAATTCGACTGACGCGCCAAATCAGCAAAAAGTCGTACCACCTCGAAAATCGGGTTTTCACTACCCGTTTTATTCCATTGCCATCGGAATAAAAATATTAAATAAATAATTCAACGAGTGATATATTGGTGACCATCGCCAAATATTAAAACATTAATCAATATCAGGGCGAGGAAGGGCGGCTCTATATTTAATATGCGTCGGCGTTAGTTTCATTACGTGCGCGCGTGCGTTTTTGCGCCGTTTTTCCATCTCTCCCATTTCTAATCTCGATATTGGGTTGCGCGCCGACTGACGCCAGCAGGCCGCCCGCGCCCGTTGTTTTCCTAGTCGATTTCGTATCGCGATTTCCGGTTAATATTAGTGCGAATACCCAGAAGGAATGCGTCGCGCGCGCGAAATTGCACAGCGGCTGCAAACGGGAAAGAAATAAACATCGGCTATAAATTATCCACCTCGAATATAACTATGTATTGCAATAAACGGAAGTGCTGCGAGAGGGAATGGGGCGGCCGTTCATTGAAACGTTGCGGTCGCGATACGGTTGACGCGAAATTTGTGGCCTGGCGACGAGTTTAAAAAACAAACCCGTCGGGCAACGCCGAATACGCATCGAAACAAACAACAAAGCAAATGACCACATCCGTTACCCGCCAGCGGATGCGCCTCCTGGAGTCCTGGCCCATCGTTGCTCTAGTATTTATCGTTGCGTTTTAAGAATATTAGTCAGTGCTACACGAGTGATACAATGTTTCCAGGTCGCACACAGCCCGTTTTGTGTATTGGTCAATTTACGCACACCGTGTATTTGACGTTTGCCCAACTATTTCCACTTGCCAATCGATAGTACAATAGCAAATACCACCCTTTAAAGCTTTTCGAAATGCCAAACCGAAAATTAAATTCCGCGAATTGATAATAATGCGGTGGTATTAACTAAAATTCTATTCGACTTTGAAACAAAAATCATTGGGAATTAATGAAACCAATAAATGTACATTATCTGTTGGGAAGTCCAAGACTATCCTTTTTTTGCATCGATTTTCATTTATTTTGTATTTTTGTTCAATTGCGTAAAATAATTCGGTTTCATATTATAGCTACGCACGTATTAAAACTTTGGAATAAACCCATGTCATCATTATAATGCCGAATATGAGGTGGCAATTAATTATAAAGTTTGCCAAAACCACCCCTATCCGATTGTGGAGATTATCACATTTGTATATCAAGCATGCCAATTAACGCGTTGTTTATGCAATACTTTAAAGTTGAACGGTCCAGCTGTATTCTACATCTGTAAGCATTGTTCCTATAGCGTTGATTGACTGTATTGCTTATATCGGCGGCGGGACGGGGGAGGCAAATATCGCTTATTGGCGAAGAACGCAGTCAGCCGATGACAGAAGGGAGAGAGCGACGTGGCACTGGTGTGGGGTTGGGCGGCGAAGCAACCCGGCTGCAAGCGAGCGTCAGATTTACTACGCACCCATCTATATTCGTGCAAACACGCCGGCGGTGAGGGTGGACAGGCTCGTACACATAAGCGGCGGCGGCGGCGACGGCGGCGGCGGCTGCGACGCAGAGCGGCAGCCATCAGGTTCAGGCAGGTTTATTTACGCAGAGCATTTGAATATCATTAAGTCTTGATTGTTGCCGTCAGGGAGGCTTTCCGCCAGCGCCGATTTTCAATCAAAAACAACGCACACATCAAAAATATTTGCAACCAAATCAACCGCACTGAATCAATTTGCAAACTGCAGACGTTATTGCGCATTCATGAATTAACTCGCTGTTGCGAATGAATGCTAGTAATGGTATCAATGCATAAAAAAACAAGCATATTGATGCGTCGAGTGCTTCCGATACCGGTTGCGAGCAGCAGTATAATGTGTAACGTTCGGGAATTTTAATTAAAACCGGAATTCGATACGATCACAGAGCGAGTAGCAAAAAAAAAAGAAACTATGCGATAAATAATGTTTGCCCATTTATAAAGAATATTCGCCTAGAATATCATCAGCGCAATGAATTCGTGGAATGTATGCGCGCGCAGGGTTGGATGAGAGAGAAGGGTGGGCACGTCGAGTGGAGTAATACATGTGCGGTTACTTAATATTCGCGGCGTGTAATGGGTTCTGTTAGGCTTCGGCACAGCGCGCGGCCGCGCCGTTTGTACATTCTGATAGACGCGTAGCGAGAATCTGAACGTTTAACGAACGACGCGAGGGTCAAATATGCAACTGTTTGGTATTCGGGGAATGTTAAACAAACTCCCGGTGTGTCTCCATCCGCCGCCGACATCACCGAGCACAACACACCGTCGTCTTTTCGTCGGTTGTGCTAATGAGCGTCGAAACGTGTAAGAATGTTGTGTAATTTTGACAAACTAATGTCTACATATGTTTTTGTTATAATAGTAATGATCATTATGATAGTAGATCACCTTCACCTTGCACAGCAGTCATGTTGGAAGTGAAATCGTCAGCTTGACTAATAAATTTTTAAATGTTTAGAGCATGCTTATCACTAGCTGTGAAAAGCAAAAATCTGCAAGTATGTAAGGAAGGTGTGGTAAATCATCCATTGACCTACTATCTCCGCCCAAGTGTAAAAACTTGCAAGGCATAATTTTTTTGCGCCCATTTAACTAACATATTGATTTATTAGATGTAGGTTAACGCCGATGCCCCTGGACGCGCTCTCCTATTTTAGCTGTAAAACAAATCCTTATTGCACTAAGTGCATACGTATATTGCATATGAAAACCGGCCATGCGCAAATAAAAAGCATATTACGAACGGCGCCAATGTACGCTTTTATATTTATATTTGCGCGGTCCCAATACCCCTTCCCAGCCAATTGCCACCACCCAGTCCAAGAGCCAGACCGGCTGGTACACACGTCGGAAGCACAATATAAGTTTCGACTTCCCGTTGACCTCAACTAGAATCCCCAACTTCCCAATTAACGCTAATATCCCGCCGCGCCGGCCCTCGTCACAATCATGAAATCACAATTCGTCGCATAAACAATTAAAAGAATATACAGGATGTTTTCATTGTGACGCGTTCGACGAATACGCACGTAAGACAGCTGGGATTGTTTTAATTGGTAGCGCCACTTCTCTCATCAAATCGCTGCATCAACTAACGTAACACTACATCAACTCCAGCGATAAATCACACATTTCGTATACGGCATTACATTTTGTTGGATTGACTGGAAATAAAAAATACAAAAACAAAAAACACCAGCGTGGAGGGTGAGTAGCCGCCTTTCGTTCGTTCGTTCGTGCGTCCGCCCGCTCGATTTCATATTCGTTGATGTCATCATTTTCGCCCGCCTGCGCCCTGATTATAAATAATAACAACGTTATTACCGGTTGTTTTATATTTAAATTCACCCTCGACGCGCGCGTTGGACAGGGGCGCGGTGACGTCCATTAATGCGTCGTCAAAAATGAAGTCGTCGTCGTCGGCGGCGCGGCGGCGGCGGCGGCGGGCGGCAAGTCCGTTTGTCGTTTATGAATAGCGCGTCCTTCTTTCTGCACATTTAAAGCGCCCAGTGCGCATTCACAATAATAAACGTTGATTGATGATGAAATTTAAATAAATTATGAACTCGCCAAAAAGGCGCACGACATTGTAATGAATGAAAATCGCATACGTACTCGCGCGCATGCTGTCTTCGCTTGACAACACGCTCCCTTTTCAACTTTAGCATTCTTTTAGAAAAATTCAACGCATTAGGATCTTTGCTATTGATAATAATAATAATAATAACAATAATAATAATAATAGGTTAGTTTAAGTAAGCCGGATTAGTAGTTTCCTAGCACAAAAGTTTCGCGGATATAATACTCTCGACTCACGACGCCTGATTATAAGGAGAAAAAAGCGGTAACGAGTAACGACCATACGATGGATATGATATGTGTGTGTATCATATATTGCACCGCATTGGTAGCCCTCAGAATTGTACGTAATCATAGACAGATTGAGGTCAGAATATAGCGCAGCACACACACACTGTTGAGAGAGTGCAGAAATGTATTTGCAGGATCACTGTGTACATTACATTCTCTTTGCTTAATTATCACTCCAAACTTGAGCGCACCATATTATTACATATTCCAACGTATTGAATATTATACAAGCGGAAAATATTTTAAGTACGAATCTGTACAAGCAGGGAAAGCAAAGTTATCGTTTCGTAAAATCGATTTTGCAATTTTCCACACATTCTCTTCATATGGCCACGCTTTTTGGTAGCCAAAAAACTTCGTTTTTGTCTAGATTTCACACGCCATCATTAAAAGTAATTTTACAGAAAGTGTAGGTAGGTAAGTAACAAAATTGTATCACGTATTGATTGTGGAAGTGTAAAGCGCAAAACAATGTTCCTTAATCGGTCGCCAGAATTTTGTGTAACTTCTCTAGCGGACGGAAATTAGCGAATACAAACTAAATTATCCCACTGGGACTATAGATAAATATAAAATGCAGAGAACACAAGGTGGTTTGGTAAAAGATAAGAGTGGATTGCATTATGTATTAACGACTCGCAAAGCCGAGCACCTCTTTTAGTTCTGTGCCGGCTCCTATTAAGGCATTAGCCTAATTATGTATGGAGCGAAATGAAAGAAGTGATTTAAGCTTTTAAATAAAGTGGCTCGAAACTCGTGTTGCAGGCACCGCAAGCGGAATGCGCACCCTTTCCGCCCTGGCCGTTTTTCATCATGTAAATTTTCAATGACGTATTTAATGTTTTTGGTTCGTGTCGGCATCAACTTGCTAATAGTATTACCGAAGAAGAAAATTTCTGCCATTTACATTTGCGCGCGCGCGCCGACGGCGACGCTGGCGCTAATGCTAGCCGAAAAGCAAACTACTTTCCAAGTTAGCGATAAGTCTTAATTTATAAGTTTGCCGGCGAAACGGCGAACGGGTTATAACTGGACGAAAGCCAGCTTAATTTAACAAGAGAGTGATTAAGACTTATTAGACACTATTTACAGCTTTCCAGCTTCGACCTTTTGCGGTGCTGCCCGCCCTGCGCCGGCCGATCCTCGGCTACATAGTTATTAGACGCATATGTGGCAATGAATTTTCGGATAAATATATATTTATTGGGCCTCTTATGGCCGCTCCCAATGGCCTGCCTTCGGGCAGCGGCGTAACGCTACACTAATTAAGCTTAATTTATTAAGCGACCCATCGCAACCGCTCCTCGCGGCTTGCTCTGTTGTCGCCGTTGAGCTGGGGTGCTTAATCTATGCTTTAATTAGAGAATCCTCAACTCTTGTGCAAAGATAGGCGTATTCTATAATAGCTATCATTTTTCAAATCATTGCTCTTGTTTAGCGTTTGCAAGAAAGTACTGAAGGAACTGAAATCAATTTTAATTAACATTGTCGTTTTGAATTGTTGCGTGCGACGAGTGAATTAACGGATATGCTTTATTAAAATCACGGAACAAAGTAGACAAAACATAATATCAATATTGCGTGCATCGCGCAAACAACTAAATTGACTCATTTCGTACGAAGCGTGCGAGAGACACCTGCAATAGGTATGCATGTACATACATAATATTAAATGTGTCAGTTACACATTACCTCTACAGCATAATATTTAAATCAAAAAATCATTGAAGTGATAAAACACCGGCACGAACATTAGAATACCGAACAAGTAATTGTTGAATTGCTGATTATACCAAAAGCATGCAGTTCAGCAAAATACCCACCTGCCAGCTCCCATTGCGTCCTCTGAAATGTGCCCGAAACGATTCGACTGGTCGGATAAAAGAAAACAGGCGCAAAGAGTAAGGAAGAAAACAAATCGCAATTTATACAAGGTAACATGTTTACCTGCGACGACGACGACGACGACGACGACGAGAAAATGTGAAAATTCCTACCAAGGGGAGAGAGCGATTTGACGTGAAATGGGAGCACGAGCAGAGGCGCGGCGCGGCGCGGCGCGGCGTAGAAAGAAATACGAGTAGCAGGGCGAAAATTGTAATTCGAAAAATGCGCAAACACCGGGGCTTCGCGCTGTACGATACCTACCATAAAGGAAATTCGGGATTTACTATTGACTAGCGGCAATAAGTTAAAAGAGATAATGCCTCTTGCGGCGTAATAGGCGGATATTGTTTCCGGGACGCCACGGCATTCGGTATTGTTTTGCAGGCTTTTATACCCTTCAGGGTAGGAGCGCGTGTGTTGGGCTTGAATTTAGCAGGTGCAACTATAACAACCAGGTGCGAATGGAAAATCAATACGTTGTGGTCGCTGTAATCCGCCAGCGGTGTTTTGTATCGCAAACGGAAAATCTTAAGAAATGAAATTAAATAACCCACCACAACCCGCGGCCGGCGGCATTCGAATCTCGAGCTCTGATTCCCATGTTTATGATGTTCTTTCCCCTTCGTGTACGCTCGTTTCATTTTTTATGCATTTTCTCTTTATATACTTAAACAATGTTACCACTCGTAACGGGTCCGGCGCAAACTTTCGTCTTGGAAAACTCAATAATAACCATCTAAGCGCGCGCGTTATACTGACTGTGCGAGCGTCGAGCTTAGTGCACACCCACGCACACACACACTGGCCTAGGATGGAAGCAAAGGAACGCTGCTGATGAGGAAAGTTTTTATTTCGTCTTATTCGTTTTTGTTTCACGCCGCGCATCATCCGGACCGACCGACGGACCAGCCAACCGCCAAACTACTCCCTGTGTGCCCGTCGCCGTGCATCTTACTTTATCTTTTTGTAATTCCCGCGTATGTATGTAGCGCCTACGCCGCGCCGATTGGATGTCCCAACCTACATACAAGCAGGAGACAAGACAACAATACCTATATATTCATTGTCAACGAGTTGCGTCCTCTCCTCAGCCAGTTCGAGTTCCGTACTACACGGTAGTCCTCATAGCTTCCTTCCGGCGAAAAGCCTCCGTGTCGGCACGGCGTTTTTGAATGTTTGTTCGGTATAGCCTACTGGCTACATTCTATATCATGCAAGGAGTTGACGATATTCAACCGGACTGATTTCCACCGGCAAATGAACGCTCAAATACTGAACAATATCGTATGACATATTGGCATTTGAAACGCAACTTGCATTGCTCGAATTTCGCTATTATTTGAATATCGCGCGCAACTCGTGTGCGCCAACGCCACGCCTTTGTTATTATTGTCGCAATCGCCGCCGCTGCATGCGTGGATGCCGTGAGGATGGTTGAAAACCCTAAGTACCTAGTTAGTACGCTATTGTGTGCGCGAGAACACGTTATCCGGTCTAGTTAGAGCGGAAGAGACATTTCCTTCGGCGGACTGGCACTCAAAAACGTCTCGTTCGTAGTGCGAGGCAGCAAGTTCTTTTAGCGCACTCGGAGTACTTTGGCCGGGCATATACTACACCTACCGCCACCGACACACTCAAGAGATTGACTGTGATGTGTCTCCGGTGCTACTTCAACTACCAACACGAACAACACAAACACACGCACGCATCTATTGTAGTAATTTCACCATTTGCATGTTGCGCGGCGCGAGGAGGCAAAGTGCCTCATAAATAAACTGCGGCAGATAGGCCGCCGCCATGGCAGCCGGAAGAGGCAAACACCATCACCGCCACCGCCATCGCCACGCATAATCCAGCTGCGGTTATTGACACCGCGACGCGCCAATTAATAACCAATTTTGTCCTTTGCATCAGCAACGCGGGAGCATTTTTATACGTCGACAAGTTGATCCGTCCGCAAACACGCTCGCACACATACACAGTACAGCCCCTTCGAGTAAGCTTGACGGAGCATTTTCGTTTGCGCTCTTTGATGATCAAAGTGGAAGAGATACGATCGCCTTGTTCGCAGCGAGCGTACGCGGTCAGCATCCAAGCAAATCGCACGTATAAACCGAGCATTACCCGACGTTGTGTAGTGCCAAATCCTAGCCGCTCCCAGCGCCCGCGCGCACGCACACAAAACATCCTTGCTGGCCACTAAACAAGCAATCTTTTCATCTGTCTTCTCAGACACGTTGCGGACTCGTTTCCTAATTAATTACTTCTACTAATATAATTGATTAAGGTCTGGGGTAGTTGGGGATGTTTTTACCCCTATCCGTGTGTCGAACTGTACAGTTAAATTACATTTGCTTCTTGTCAACCAAGCTCTTATGAAAATTGTCCTATTTGAGATATAGGTAGGTACCGTGAGTGCGCGAATGATTGCAAACAAAGCGGTATTTGAGTTCGCAAAGTATTTAAATGTGCAAAAACATATAATCGAATTTAACAGAGAACACAGTTTTTATTAATTTTATTGAGAGATTTTATATTGATTCATAATGATTTACGTTTATGTGTGAGACCATACATCGGGCAAATCGTCTCAATAGCTTTGCACAAATGCACTAATTTGTCGAAATTTGCCAAGATCATATCGCATAATAATTGCTCAATTTCGTTCTGTTTAAGCGATTGCTGCGTTGAATCTCTTCCTTTAATCCCACAATTAAATTTATTTTTTCGGGTTTTTTGAAAACACAGGACTACGTCAACAAGCCCGCAACTACGCGTTCATTAAAGGAGAAAATTCAAAGCT
>JARJDR010008845.1:0-12680 GCA_030264135.1 Myllaena sp. GC000078 | reverse complement strand
TAAATCTTCTTGTAATTATTACTAATTTTGGACCTGTTTGGACCATCAAATTCTTTTTACAACCTCTACCAATACGGACACATTTTGTCAATATTCCAAGTTATTTTTATTAATTAATTCATTCTCACTTCTTCATACGCGAATTATCAATCTATATTATATTTACAAACACCAATCATCGAAACTAAATAGACTTAAATTAAGGTTTCTATACTAAATATATCTCAAGAAAGATCAAGCAGGTCCAAAACTATATAGTAATAATTACAAGAAGATTTAATGCATTAGACTATCCCACAACGAACTACAAAAATAGTGGGATTTGCATTTATAGAATTTCATTAGGTTATTGGCATGGTATCATGTTTTTATTATTATCTGTTGTCTTATACTTTCGGCGTTGCCAACGTTTGCACCCGTAGAAAGCATTTTAACTTGGTGCGGTTGATATTGGTACTAAAGAAGATGTTTGACAGACGAATGTTTTAAAAATTAACACTTTTAAAATATATTATGTCTTGGACAAAGAACATAATATTTAAAACATTTTACAATATTGTTTAATTAAGTTTTAGAAGAAAATTGTATGTAGATTTTATTACAATATAACTGATATCTATATAAATAGTTTTAGCTTTCTATTTAAATAAATAATTAAATAGATTTTTGCTGCAGAAAATAAGTACTTAAATGGTTTTTTGTGAGAATCTATTCACTATTTACTATTTAAATAGATTTTGAAAACTATTTTTAAAGGTCTGTTAATAGATGCGCTTATAAATAGCTACATTCAATTGAAATGCAACGAGGATTGAACTCTAATAAAATATTCCCAACGTACGTTTATCTGCTATGCTACAGTACGATATAATAATCGTATAATGCTTAACTTTGATTTGTTACTCAAGTGCACTACACCACTCACTGTGATTTTGCATTCTAATGACGCCCATGAAACCAACAAAAATATGTTGTGCTGTTGTCAATGTTGAAATACAGTAATACTGATTGTGAGTCAAGTACGTACTCGTTTTTTTACGTGAGGTTCATTGTGCAACAAGCAATGTAGTCGTGCTTGTGTTGTACGCATGCGTGCGCTGCTCAGATAAACCTGCATCGCGTTTGCAGCGCGTGTGCAGTTTCGATTTTGTATTTTACCGAAACACAGCGAGTCGTTTCGTTTTCTCGCCCACGTGTTTCAAGTAAACAATTAATTCCAGTTATTAACGCTATCAAGTAATAAAGTTTTAATATAATCACACAGTAATTAAGTTAGGATTGTTGGTGCAGATTACGTGATGGTTCCGAGTAGTGACGATGACGGCCATCATCGTGAGCACAACGGTAAAGAAACGCCTTTGGTAGACGTCGAAGGCGTCATGGCCGAAGTAGTAACTTCCGACGCCGGTGGTGGTGGCAAACAATGGCGCAACTTGGTGGCGTTCTGGTTTCTTGGCCTCTGCAACAATTACGGTTACGTGGTGATGTTGAGTGCCGCACATGAAATCCTCCAAGAGGAAGGACTCCATGTTAGTAACACCTAAATTCAATCACAAAACGCTTTGAAATTTACGGTTGGGATACTCACTAGGACGATACAAAGAAAGCGGATGTCTTTTCGGATACTCAACGCACATGCAATCTGCTCTCCACCGGCGCCATTCTCCTCGCCGACATCATCCCCAGCTTGCTCATCAAACTCATCGCACCATTTCTACCCTTCTACGTTCAGTAAGCACAAAATTACTGCTCTTACTTAACTTGTAAAAAACTAAGAACGTTGTTGACAGTATTCGTCTGGCGCTGTGCATCCTGCTGTCATCCGGCGGTTTCCTCACGGTGGCGTTCAGCAGCAGCCAGTGGATGTCGATCGCGGGCGTCGTCTTCACGTCGCTCTCAGCCGGCCTCGGCGAGGTGACGCTGCTGCAGTATTCATCGTTCTACGACAAGTACGAAATGCAATCTCTGCTCCTCCTCCTCCAGCCTCCTCCTCATTGTGCATTGCATTGCATGATGATTGCAATTAGCGCAAAGTGCCATTCGCTGTACACCCTCACCACCACCAAAACCGGAAATGCATTGCGCACTGCTTTGACTTGTGACAACTTGCAGAAACGTGGTGTCGACGTGGTCGTCGGGCACCGGTGGCGCCGGCGTATTCGGCGCGCTCTCCTACGCGCTGCTGAATAAGTTAGGACCGCGCAACGCCCTCCTCATCATGCTAATTGTGCCCGGCGTAATGGCCGTCGCGTGAGTGCATCAATTATGCATGGGCGAGCGCTGTCACTCACACCGCCCCGCGGCAATGATTCTTTCAGCTTCTGGTTAATATTGATGCGGCCGGCGGAGAAGCCGGCGGTCGTCCGGCAGCGCGCCGTCGAGCAGCGCGCCAACGCCAACTGGCGGCACGCCTTCGTCAACAAGCTGCGCAAGCTGCCCACCCTCATGCCCTTCATGATACCGCTGGGCGCTGTTTACCTCTTTGAATACTTTATCAATCAGGGCATGGTAAACTCACATAGATTGGTTTCCGGCGCGCGATCGTAGTACTTACCTTGGATTGTTTGCAGTTTGAACTGATTCAGTATGATGACTTCTTTTTGACGTACAACGAACAGTATTTATGGCTGCAAGTCGACTATCAGATTGGCGTGTTCTTGTCACGGTCGTCGGTCAATCTCTTCCACGTGCGACATATTTGGCTGATGGCCGTCTTGCAACTGATCAACGTGTTCATCTTCACAGCGGACGCGATTTTTTATGTGTTTCCGAGTTATTACATTATTTTAGCGTTGACCCTCTGGGAGGGTCTTCTTGGTGGTGCCGCGTATGTGAATACTTTCTATAAAATCTCTTCAGAAGTGCCCGAAGAAGAACGCCAGTTTTCGATGGCGGTGACGAGTTTTGCCGATTCGATTGGTATTACTTTCGCGGGCATTTTTGCCATGTTTGCGCATAATGCTATTTGTGAAATGCCTAAACCGGTGCGGTTACTTTAAAGAAACTTTTTTCGGCGTTACAGGATACTTAATGATATAGGTTCAAATCGAGCTATTTCTGACATAAGTACATATTTATTATGTTCCAAAAATACGTGTAAATATTTTTAGTAAGTACATAAATAAGAAACAGAGCAAAAACAGAGCGAAAAACAATAACAAAAATCTTTGGCACGCTTCGAAATCATCAATCACAAAGGAATGAACCATGGTTCATTCAACTGATATCATTATTGCGGGAATATTATTACGAATGAGCAAAATATTGACAAGAAGTTTTAGCAACGATTCTGCACGATAGCCTTACCGGTCTCATCGTACTCTTGGCGTGAGATCCAGAAGGACTGAAAGTTCCCGAGGGATGCGAGAATGGCGCCACCCAACCATGGGGAAAACCGACGATCGATGCTGCCATTCTGAGCGATTACCTTTAGACGCATTGAGGGTGGTACCTTTGATTGCAGGTCGCGGGTGAGCCGATCGGTGAATCCTTGCACGTTGGAATTCCCCCCGGTGACCACCACATTCGCATACATCAACTGCCAAACAAACTATAAACCTCCTTCCAACTATGCTATAACGCTACTTACGGGTCTCGTGTCGACATCACACATCCCCACACTGGTCGTCACCAAGGAGCTGACATCCAACGACGGCTGTATCCCCACACTGGGTCGCGACGCCAAATTGAAGAGCGGCTCCACCACCTTGAAGCGCTCCACCCCAAAATCGCGATGGTAGCCGTTGGGGAACTCATAGTGTACGGCGGGTATGGTCTTGACGACCTCCTCGTCATAAGGCGCATCCGCCACCTGAAGGACGCTCGACTGAAAGTCCTGCAGCAGTTCCTTCACCATGTAGTTGTGCCAGGACGCCGTCGCTTTGTAGTAACGCTCGCGCCAGATAGCCGGCTCGTCGGGTTTGACCGCCTCCTTCCCAGCAACACGGTAGTAGGGCACCACGTCCACATGCCGATCAGCGAGCATCTTGCGCGTCTGCTCGAGGATAAAGTCGGAGCCGGCCGGCGATTTGACGATCGCCTGAGTCATAAGCATACCGTCGTGCAGCGGCACGGCGGTGGTATGCGTCAACCCGGCGTCCACCACCAGGCACGTGGGGCGATTGTTGGCGACGCCGACTAGCAGCGGGGTTTTTGCTAGGTACACCGCTGGCACGTTGTACTTCTCGAAGAACAACTCCACCATCTGCTCGCGCTTTGCTTGGGCGATCCACTACCGGAATAAACCAGCATTGATGCTTATGAAAGGAATGCATTGGGAGACTTACTGCCGGCTCGGACAGTATGAAAGGGTGGTTCTCGGGGTTGGTGTGCAGGCGTGCGTTGAACACGTAGTTCATCAGCGACTCGAAGACGTGCCAGTTGTCGACCATGCCGTCCTTGAGGCACGTGGAGATCTCGGCGCCTTCATGCGGCGCGTGCAGGCCGAGTGTGCCGAAATTATACTTGGTGGCCTGCGTGGCGGCGTCCTCGTAGTACGCGTACTGCGTGGGGATGTCATGCCGCGGAAACTCCTCGCCGGCGTAGCCGACACGTATCGTGTTGCTGCCAACGTCCAGTACGATCGCGCCGATGTCATCTTCATTTTGGGGGGCAAAAGTTGTTTGTTTACGCTTGGGGGGGTTGCAAAAAGTGAGGTTAATCATATTTACCGCCGCTGTACACAGCTCCGCTCATTCTTCCCCTCGGGGGTTGCGTTTGCTAGCACCGTTTCCGAAGATTTGCGTTAGTTATTGATCATTTTTTGGCGGGAGACTTAGGCTGTCGTCAATCAGCAGCGGAGACTACAGTAGAGTTAAAGGGTTGGCAGGAAGCCATCATCACCCGCACACGATGGGGGGTGGTGATTCTACAGTTGCATATAGTAAAACTACCCCCTAGAAATATAATCAATACGAGGTACCATGCAAAGCGCCACAAGGATGCAAATTAAAACAATCAGGCGTCAATTTTTAAATATTTTGAAAACTTTATTTCTACATATTACTTCTTCGCCGCCTTCTTGTCCTTGGCGGCCGCGGCGCCCTTCGTGAGGTCCTCGGCGTTCTCGCTGGCGTCCTTCGCGCGCTTGGCACGAATGCCAACCAGGCGGGCGTCGGCGCGCGCCTTGCGCAGCGCGGTGAACGGCGAGAACTTCTTCTCCTCCTCCGTCGGCACGCGCGCTTTGGTCTTGAGCGCCGGCTGGCGGATGGGCAGCACTTTCGTCTTCAGCTGCGTGGCGTTCTTTACGGCATTCGCGTCCGCCTCCATTGGGCGCACCTTACCGTGCGCGCGCGGGAACAGCACCAGCTTCGCCTTGTACTCCTTGAGGCGCTGCGCGTTGAGCAGCGTCGACTCCACAGACTTGTTGCGGCGACGCACGTCCACCGCGACGCCGATCGTCCGCGCGAATGCGGCGTTCAAACCCGCCGACTGTAATCACCACTCTTAATACCCTTTCACTTAGAAAATATATAGGGCAATACCTTCAGCTCTTGCAGCGTGAAACCACGTCCAGCGCGCACCTTGGTGTGGTAGCGCACGGTGGGGCAGCGCACCACCGGGCGCAGTGGGCCTGCAGCCGGACGTGGGGCGACTGAACGCGCCTTGCGCACGCGATTCTGTTTCCTGCGGAACTTGCGCGCCGGCTGGTTGAACCACGTCTTCACGAAGCGCTGCCAATCCTTGTGGAAGTGGCCATTCGGAATCATATTGTTTCCCTTACCCATCTTGGCGGCTGCAAAAACACAAAGCACTGTATTATCTGCTCCTGGTGTGGAGAAAGTGCCGATCAAAACAACACTAGGATGGGGTTGTTGCGGAGAAGTCCGTCGGTGGACCCGCAAAATACTATTACCAAAACAAAGGGTATACACGTGGAGATACCCCGTTTGCTTACTTTGGTAATTATTTAAGGGATGATGTAGAAAATGAGAGATTTTTGGTATAAACTAACCTTTTTGTGTGTAGCACACACGATTCGCAGCTAAAAGAAAGAGGAGGCCGACGGTGGCGCCTCGCGCAGGACTGATGGTGATCTAAGGAATTACAACGCGTCATTGCTCAAGTCACAAAACTTTACGATAACTTCAAATTTAGTAGGAATATATGGACTTTTATTATTGCATCTTATAGACTAAACCATCCTCTATCTTTTGCTATCAATTTTGACACAATTAAAGCGTTTTAAAAATTGTTATTGGATTAAATACTGGACATGACTTTATGAATACAGGATGTAGATTATTTCAAGGTTATAATCATGCTCAAACCACAAAATAAACACTGACACAAGTAAAAGTCGTATCAAAACAGTGCCGTGTAAAACCCGGGGTTTCTTTCCGGGGTGGTTTAATGGTTTCGTGGGTCTTTCACTTCCGTGTAGCATAGTCATCAATGGCGAACTTCCGTAAATTTGCTCTTAGCGGCCGTACTCCTCGCTTGTAAAACCAACAAACCCGACAAATCGCATCCTCCTTGTAACCTTTATGCTTTCTTGCAGCGGTTCAATGGCTAGCCCGGATTTCGCGCCCACCAAATGGACGAAGTACTTCGACACCGCCAATTCTTTGGTGCTTGATGGCAATAGATTTCACTATTACATGAAGGGCACGGAGGGTCCGGTGCTAGTTACTGTTCATGGCGGCGGCTACAGCGCGTTATCGTGGGCGTTATTCGCCGTGAGTACTCCGCTCCACAAATGCAGCTGGTTCTAATTCCGTTCTTATTCATAGGAGGAAGTCACGGAGAAGGTCAAATGCCGGATTTTCGCCTTGGACCTACGCGGCCATGGCAACACCTTCACCACCAACGATGCGGACCTCTCCCTCGATCAACTCGCCAAGTAAGTTCCCGGGGTTTCCGTGCGGGCCCATTCTCAAGAAGGATTTCCGCTTCCACAGCGATGTAGCGAACGTGGTCAACACAGTCTTCGAGGCGGAGCGCCCGCCGATCATCCTGCTCGGCCATAGCCTCGGAGGCGCGGTGGTGGTGGCAGCGGCACCGCACGTCGAGCACCTAATCGGCGTGTGCGTAATCGACGTGGTGGAGGGCACGGCGCTTGACTCCCTATCAAGCATGCAGAGCATCCTGCGCGGACGGCCGGCGACGTTCCGCAGCATCGGACACGCCATCCAGTGGGGCTTCCGCGGTGGCTCCACGCACAACATCGACGCAGCAAAAGTGTCCATGCCTGGCCAGATACTTTGTCTTGCCACTGGCAAAGTGGGCTCGCAGATAGTTCACGACACACCGGATGGTGAGCTACACACGCTCAACCTGGTGCAGGACGCGGGCGTCACAAAAGCGGCGCCGGTGGCGGACGTAATCAGCGAAGACGTCGAAGAGGAGAATGGTGCCGATAGCAAACCTGGTGGTAAACCACCATTGCCTCCCAGCGCGGGGTCGTTTAGGACACCCGAAACGGCCGAACCACGCTTCGGCTGGCGCATTGACCTCGCCAAAACCGAATCCTTCTGGTCGGGATGGTTTAAGGGTTTGTCCGATAAGTTCCTCAATATTCCCGAGCCGAAAATTCTGCTCCTGGCGAACATTCACGGTTTGGACACGCGTTTGACGGTCGGACAGATGCAGGGGCGGTTTCAACTGCAAGTGCTGCCCAAGTCGGGGCACGCCATCCACGAGGATCAACCCGGTAAGGTGGCCGACATCCTCGGCACGTTTATCGTACGCCAAAAACTCGCCGAGCCCATCGGTGGGTTTGTGCCGCTAATGCCGGGCTGTTAAATTCCTTGTGTTCAAAGTATTTGTGTTTTCCCCGCTAAATTTGTCTTATTGTAAATACTCGATAATAATTTATTTAACACGTAACTTGCAAATGCGAATCAACTTTAAGGATTAACGTTTAATAAATATTTTCTCATGCGTTTGACGCGTCTCGTAAAAATGGCAAGCAAAAACAGTTTTAACCAATAGTCAACAGTCCATAAATAGAAACTTTGAAAATAACCCCAACGACAATTTTGGTAACTAGGGAAGTTAGGTTATGTAACGATTGTTATAGCGTGATAGTTACGAAGGCGTCTTCATCTCCTGTTTGATGCAACTCTTAAAAGCATCCCAGCCTTCGTTTTTCGTGACAGACTTTGAACCGCGATGCAGACGATCCTTCATGATCGCAATAAACTCGCGATAGCTCAGGAGGCCGTCGCCGTCCTCGTCAAATATCAAAAACACGGTGCTCACCAAGTGCGTGCTCAAGTTGGTGCCGGTGCAAATCTTCACAGCGCGATGGAATTCATCTAAAAACCATTAACATTCATCATCTCAACTTAAGCACATAGTGCGCGAGGAGTTTCACCCTTCGAAATGGGATGGTCGGCCAACGTGTACATCCGCATCGCGATATTGAAATCGTCCAGATTGTTCAGAAACTGGCAGAAGATGACAAACTCCTCGAAGGTGATGCCGCGCGTGTCCTTGATGCGGTCCAGCAGCCGATCGATGTAGTTATCGTAGTCGTCCGTGTTCAGGTAGGTGTAGCGTAGTAAAATCCTCGCAAAATCCACCTCGGAAATCGAGGGCAGCCCCTTGGAGAACTCGTTGAACTCCAGCTCGAGCACCTCCTTTTGCAACGAGAGCATAAACTGCCGGAAGCTCTCAAAGTTCAGCTCGGTATTGCCGCGTGGGCCAAAGAAATGCACCAGCAGGGTGGTGTCGACGACATGACGGCGTTGTAGGCCGTCTTCGTCGTCGACAAACTCCTCCTGAATCGGGTACTTGGTTTCCAGCCCTTCCGCCATCTGCATGCCACGTTTACCCTTCCATGCGTGTGAGAATATTTTCTCCATCTACATAAAACAATTTCGTTAATAATTGCATCAAATCTGATTTGGGTGCTGCGTTTGCGTTAGATACAAGGCTACGATCCACAACCAAGCAAAGTAAAAAATACATCAGAGAAAGGAGAAAGCTTTGATTAGGTATTCACAAAGAAAAACACTTTGTACAAAATTAACGAGACAAACGGCAAAAACGCTTTTCGTATATGACGCTTAGCGGCACACAATCCTTGTTTTTGTTGTTGTTTTTTTTGAGCGTTACACAGTTTTGCGTTCAATCTAACTCACTTCTTTCAATTCAATTTCGTTTCTATCTTTGCGCTTGCCTGCCAATAACGAGCGAACCTAGATAAGTATAATATAAATCAATGTGAAAAAATAACGGTGCATGTGCGTGTATATTGCAAAACTTTCCGCGCCGAATACTTACGACTAGAAACTCGTTCTTATCCACCTTTTCGTTCCCATCCGTGTCGAACATGTTGAAAGCAATGCGAAATCCACACTGCGGTTCTGCAAAAGTTTAGATTTGATGAAGAATGGATTGATGGAAATGGGTCATCACGCACTGGTTAAGATGGACAGGAGAAACAAATACTCCGTGTAGGAAATGATGCCCTGATCGGTCAAACTGCGGAAGAAACGCGATGAGCCGTCTTTCAACGGCGGCGTTTTGTTCTTGATGGCTTCGATATCGTCGGCTGTTAGCATTCGTCTTTTAAGTCGCGCTACAAATTGTTAACATAATTGTTACTCGGTTGCATGAAAACTCCTTTGTTGGTCATTACGTCTCGGATCAGCTTCGATCACCGACTCCAGGAAATCCTGCGGTGTCATATACAACTGTCCGTGGTATTCCACGGACGCAAAGCGTATGAAGCGCTTTTCGCGATTCGTCAATTTCACCACCACCTTTGTGTCCTGCAGAGTATTCCAAAAAATTACGTCAAACATTATACATTCGGATAGGATGGGTGATGATGCAACGCTCTAACAATAATCACATGACTTTTTCGCATGCAGAAAGTTCAACGCTTCGCGTAACTTAAACAAATATTACATGATTGAGAATGTACATACGAGTACGAGTACATGCGGTTTAGATCACGTCCAGCCAAAAAAAAAAACACCCAAATCGTTCGCAAAATTTCGCTCTCCGGGTAATGAACTTGCCGACCGCCATTGATGCAATCGATTATTAATGGGCGGAAAGAAAATCGATAAATATTTGGTGTGAGGCAATAACTCTTGGGCGGGTTGACAAATTTACGAGCGCAGCGCCTATTTTTCCACCATAGGATTCACGCGTACCGTTATGAAAACGCCTTTTCTTTCTTCTCGCGGCTATTCGACAATTAATTTCGTGTCAAAGGGAAAGAATTCGACAGTTTTCGGAATAATTGATGGTAAATTTCATTCGCGCCATCATTATCTTCACGTGGCGGCCATAAATTTCCAACTTTACACCGCGCGCGACAAAACGCTCATTAGTTAAACCACATAATACATTAAACACCCCGTCGGCGGAAGGGTCGATGGTGTCGATGGTGGTGATGATTAGCTTCCCCTGGTTTGTTTTTTTCTTGCGTTTGGGACCGTGAATGACAAACAGGATCGAAGAAGTGTCACGATAAATTTCGGAGCCCTTTAGATAAACATCGCCTGCATCGAAATTGGGCACAATGAAAATGAAAAGGGAGCCGGTCCACAGACACTTGAAGATTTATAACATAATTTTCATTGGGTCTTCTACCCTTTCTCGGTGTATGAACAATATTTTCTTTTAAGATACGGGGATGATTTATATTCCAAAACACATAATAATAAATTATAGAATTATTTAAGTACACATACTTAAGTATAATACAGCGGTTGCCTAATAATAGACAAACGCAAGGAGTAACGATTTGCCCATGAAGCGAATTTATTCATAATCAGTGCGCTGCGATTTGTTCGATTCATAATTCACTTAGAAACTTGATTTAAACGAGTTTATAAGAATATTTAAAACCACTGTTGAAGTTAAATTCTTCAATTGAGGTAAACGACTGTTTCGTTTCGAAGGTATTGGATTTAAATACATTTAAATAAGTTTACATACGACGCACATTGGTACATTGTACATTTCGTTGAACATGAAATGAAGAAAAAAACGCATGTTAGATGTGTAATCGATGCTGCCTGCACTATCGATGTTTAGGTTTTGTACTGGACAAAAAGGGGACATGATGTTGTCGTGCACTGGAGATGTCACCGTCCGATAGTGATTCGTTCGTCATAAATAACTCGATATTATTGAGCCTCCGTCACCGTACCACACCGTACCCTGTGTGTGGCCCCGAAAATCAACGCCCGTCCAACAATAAGAAGAATTCCTATAGTTTAATGATTCCCTGAATCCCCCCAGACGACACCGACACTTATCATACGCGTATCATATCGATGCGACCGCAAAACCCAACTCAGCCGACCGCTAATCGCCAATCGTGCTATCGCATCGTTAATTTCATAGTAATGCGCAATAAAACTGGGCGTAAGTAAGGCAAAGGGAACGAGGAAGCTAATATCTAAGGCGGAAGTGTACGAATTGAGCGCAACATCAATAACTGGGTCAATTTCGAATTTACTACACCAACGATAAAAAAAACTTAAGTAAACTCTTTGGTAACCTGTATAATGTGTCAATTGGATGATGGATGATGAATGGTGGTGATGGCGAGTTGTTTCATTGTCGTTTGCCCTGGCGGGTAACTTACAACTTTAGGCTGGACGACGGCAGGTGTGGAGGCGGCCGCCGCCGTGCACACGCCCCACTTCTTCCGATGCTGTTCGTACGCGTAGAGGGCGAGCGCGCCGCCACCGATGGCGGCAACCACATTCCGCTTACCACCACCATGGCGATGATCCTGATGATGGCGGTTATCTTCAGCACCACTCGAGAAGCACTTGGCCGAAGAAGTGGCGCGCGCTGGAAGCAGCCCGCGAAAGAGCAGGCGATGGCATGACGCGGCCGCCGTCGTTGTCGTCATAGCAGATACTGATCTGGATTTGGGCGAGTTTAATTTTATCAACGCCGCGAAATGCACCAAAACCACATGTCACATGAACAGCTGTTTGGATCGATAAGCAGGACATTCGTGCTGCTAAAATTTAGATGGCAGCAGGATGTCCACCGTAAAGGATTTTTCGAAAAACCACGCACAGGACCGGCTTTGGTTCGCCATTTCGCAAACCGTTAACGAGCATGGGAAATGCGGCGGTTGCAATCGACCTAATAATGCGTAAATTAGAAGCATCGTAAAATCGACACCGCGTGCGTTTACGAGCCCGCCGTCGCCGCCGCAAGAAATCGGACACCAATAAATGCGTTTCGTCAATTTATAAAGTTTTACGATCGTGCGTGCCATGCAACATTGCGCCACAACCAGCAGGACACCAATAAAATTGATTCTAATACGCGCATTATACATATGCAGATGGAATATTAGATGATTTAATGATAGCAATGATCATTTCCAATGCATATAAATCGAGAAATGCGCAAAGCGTTTGCGCGCGAGAAGCGATCACGTTTAAATCAATATTTAAGTTGGTCGATGACGTTTTTAAGTGATTCGAAATGTCGTAAGCGTTGCGCAATGAATTTTATGGAAGTTTTCAGATAAATTAACGAAGATTTTATCCGTGTGTTGAAAGCGGAAAGTTTTCGCAAAAATGGAAAGTGGTATTCAACGTATTTGATTTAAATTTTGTATTGTTGGATGTTTTTTCCATTTCCGTGTTTTTTTCTTGGTGATTCGTTTCGGTTTGACCCGGAATGCCATCGACTTCCGGCCGGCCATTTATTATCTGCGCGTCATAAATCGTGCGTTTGCGAACCGA
>JARJDR010008841.1:0-15403 GCA_030264135.1 Myllaena sp. GC000078 | reverse complement strand
ATCGGTTCAATAAAATATAACTCATTGGGTCGATGCCGGTTGAGGTTGGAAATTGGAAAACGCAAGCAGTGACAGCGCGGTACTGCGCCTGACCCAGAAAGCACCAGAAACCAGAAACCACTTGGCGCCCTTGCGCCGAACGCGTTCGATTTTTTGCGCCCCGCCCACCACTGCCTGGTTGCGTTTCGTTGAGTGCGTAAAGGGTAGTCGCCGTCATTGGCCGTCATGGCCGTCATCGCCGTAGTCAGCCGTAGCAGCCGTAGTCGCGGTGGTCGCAGAAGGGTCGCGTCGTGTAGTTTTGTGGGTGCAAAATAAGCCTACGATCACGTAGGAATCGACGGTCTGCCACTGCGCTGCACTACGTCCCACACCACTGCGGTCGTTTCCACTGGTTTCCACCTTTTGTACACGACATCCCCAACTACCCACGGGTGCGTGCAATGATGTCGAGTAAAAAAATCGAAGATGGTTTGGAGCACATCAAACTGGCCGAAAAATGGTAAGCAGCCCCCCAGTCGACAACGCAGACACCCTAACAGTCGCATACACTTTGCAGTCTGAAAACATCCCTGTTGAAATGGCGACCCGATTACGACGAAGCAGCTGACGAATACAACAAAGCGGCGACTTGCTTCCGCAATGCGAAATCTTTCGAGCAGTGCAAGGATTGCCTCATGAAGGCAGCAGAGTGCCACAAACAAAATAGAAAGTAAGTCATAATCTCACACAACTTTTGTGCTTTTGTATTATGCAAGTGGTGTCATGTTTTTCCTTCCAGTATATTCCATGCTGCAAAATCAATAGATCAAGCAGTGCTTGTATCGAAGGAATTGGGCGATTTGCGCGACGTGGGGCAGTTGGCTAGTCGCGCCGCGAATCTCTTCCAAACGAGCGGCAACGCCGAATCGGCGGCATCGTGCTTGGACAAGGCGGCGAAGATCGTCGAATCGCAGTATCCACGCGATGCGCTGCAGCTGTACCAGCAGGCCTCCGAGATCGCCATCATTCAGGATCACACGCGGCAGGCGGCCGAGTACATGAGCAAGGTGGCTCGCATTCACGTCAAGCTTCTGGAGTACGATCTCGCCGCCGACGCAATTCGCCGCGAAATGGGTCTGCTGCAGCAGAACGAAGCGTACCAGGCGATGGGCCGGTTAGCCGTTGGCCTGGTGCTCGTGCAGTTGGCGCGCGGCGATGTTGTTGCCGCCGAGAAGGCGTTCAAAGAGTGGGGCAACTGCTGCGAGGCGCCGGAGGTGGCAACACTCGAAGCGCTGCTAGCCGCCTACGACGAGGAGGATGCGGAGGCTGCGCGACGAGCGCTTAACAATCCGTTTATCAAGCACATGGACGTGGAGTACGCGATACTCGCGCGGGATATGCCGCTGCCAGAAGGTATCACGCAGCCGATGGTCAAGTCCGGCGGCGTGCGAGAGAACGCAGCCGCATCGTATGTTTCGCCTAATTCACACACCACCGCCACTATAGAGGTAAGTGGAAACTGTTCATTAGCGCATGAATTACGTGAGTTTTTCAATCAGGAGGGAGGAGATCAGCCTCCGGCCGTCGCCACCGACGACGGTATGGATGAAGGTGGTCTTTGTTAAAATTCAGTGTCGATTTTGTTGCTGGCGCTCACTTAAATTTTATCCTAGTCGTTACGAATTCCTAAATGTACAGCTTGAAAGAGAATATATAACTTCCTAATTAATTAAATGCATTAGACACATAGCAAATTTATCTAATTGAACATAAAAACTAAATCACAATAATCAAGAAGATTGTTAAGGACAAAAGAAGGCATTTTAATATAAGGTACATAATTATATCCAAAAAAATCGCGAAAAGTAATCAGAATCATATGGGGTGAAGCGACACACAAGAATCTAATTGAATTGATGGATTGTTTAATGATGGGGCATACATAATAATTAACATTTTTGCATAAATTTCTGTTTATATTGAAACATTGTCAGAGATGAATGAGGTGGTTGTAATTTGTTGTTACAATTGCTCATCAGCATTCCACGTTTAATGTACTTCGATTTGAAGTGCATATTAATTATTGAGCAATTGTAAATTATGTACAGTGTTATAAATAATTTATTTATTTCGTGTTGATTAATAACAACATGCAATGGATGATATTGATCTATTCATATATATATATTTTTTGTTATTATATATGTTCTTCATATTATATATCCTCTGAATTTCTCATTTACATCATTTGTTCTCCAATTACATAGTTTTAGTATATGTATAACAATTTGAAATCGTCATCGATTTATGTTACATACACAGACACACTAATAACGCATTCGTATATCAACAAATTGAAAGTGGAGATAAATAAAGAGTGAAGTGTATTATTAAATATTGCATTTAGGCATCGTTTCGAAAAAAGAAGAACCCAATATAGTTCGTTCACGAAACTGTGAATACAATATATTTGAAATTGCGCCATATAAAATGGGCATTTTAAGAATATTTTAGCACTTACGTCCCCATAAAATTCAATGTAAATATTAAGAAAATAAATGCACATTTTTAATTTACGGATGTCTACATATTAATGAAGATATAGATAGTAATCTCAATTTCTGGCGCAAACATTATTTCCATGTCATATTTCATATCCCATCATATCAACATTTATATATGGATTGGCTGTATATAACCAATTTAATTTATACTATAAACGTACGCCTAGTTAAATATAATATCAATCTAAATTCCTAAATATCCATCCAGCAATGTTTGTCAGTCCTTAAAAACAATTTCTTAAAACATACATCGATAATAGCGATAGGTATGGAGTGTATGTTAGATTGGATTAATTGTTGAGACTTTCCCACAGCTCATCGTCGCCCCATTTGTTGTCCCATTTCTTTTCCTCCTTCGGCGGCGCTTTCTTGGCATTGCGCTGCGATTTCGGCACATGGTCACCCGTGGGCGACACTGCCGGCGATGCTGGCTTTGAACTATAATCGGTTTGATAGCCCCATTGTTGACTGGTTGGACTTTTCGGACTTGATGCTCTGAAGCGAATGTTATCAATTATTTATATAATTTGGAGGTGAAGAAGGGAATGGACATACTTAGAACCCTGTTGACTGGTAAAACTCCAATCGTCCTGATTGCTAAAACTGTTGCCGTTGGCGCCCGCTGTGACGAGCGAGGACTTCTCCCCGGGCGAATGGAAATTATCGCCGCCAACCTGGCCGTAGGAGCCAGTGTCGGGCGATGTCGCCTGCGTGCCAGTCACTTGCGTCCAACCGCGTCGACCCAAATCGCTCATCTGTGGAAGCAAACATCAGCATTTTAATTCAAATTCCATGAAGAGTTTTGTGTTGATCGTATAGCGAATAAAAGTTATAATCGAAATGGAAACTGAAATGTGACAAATGGTTTTTCTCTCACCTTATTCGCCAACGTAGTCACCTGACTACCTACATCTTCTAATAAATTGCCCTCTCGAACCTTAGGCGAGCGCGATGACGACAGAATCGAGAAATCATTCAACGGAAAAACATAACATTAAAACTCAATCGATGGCTTTGATCAAAATAAACGCAAAATGATTAAATGTGATTGTGGTGCATTGAGATAATTACTTAAGTAGGCTACCTTTTGTGTTGCTATACCGCCGTATTTAAGAGCACTTTCGGACGCTTTGCTGGCCATCTTTGTTGCGGAAGACGAGAGGAATGTCCATCCCTAAATCAACGTATCAGTTAAGTCGTTAATTGATTTCAGCGAGTACATACGCTTGCTAGAGACGATAATGTATTATCAATCACCTCCTGTGATTGACTCCTCGGCGGTGGTTCCATAGTATATCCAAATCCACTGTATTTGCCCCCTTGGCTAGGAGGTAAGTCCCTATTGAAATTAAAACATTAATAGCTGTGGCCTTTGTGAGCAGTGTGTTGTTGCTGCTCATATAGCAATCCAGGAAGCAGTGTTTATCAATGAGTCAAGGCAAAATATGTTTTGTAATAAGCAACTTACTCGCGGCGACTAGAGTTCTCATTCTGTTTACGTGAAAAGAAAGCCTCCTTCTCATTCTTGAACTCTGGTGAACTGAAGTTTTGATAAGTGCCATTGCTCTGATATCCATTATTCTGATAGCTATCTGCCTGATAGGTGTTTGAAGAACCATTATAATTGGAGGTGGTTGTAGTGGATGAGCCCAACAAACTGCCAGTGAATTTCTGTGCTGGTGATTTCTTCTCATCCCAATGTTTACCCTGTGCTAAAGTTGAAACCTACCACACAAAAAACCCAAGAAATCAATACAAAATTCTTCCATTCTCTTCCAACTTACTTTATCCCTGTATAATGCAGCAGCTTTTGTGTTGTATTTCTGCTGAATACTCATTGAATCATCATATTCTGGATGGGCCTCAAAGAATATACGAGCATTCCTATTGCCACCCACATTCATCTTCTCCAATTCAATGTCCTTCCACTTGTCCATGGTGATGGACCTCACAAATGACAAATGCACACCCAGGCCTCGATGTTTACCAGAGCACTCCAGGCAAATCCATATGCCATATGTTACAGATGCCCATTGGGGATTGTGGGTTTGGCATTCAAAGCATTTCTTAAAAGAAAACCATTAACAAACAATTATCTTCACGTTCATGCGTTCGACGTATCCAACTTACATCGTTCTCATCTTGCGGTTTCAGTTCGGAGAGGAGTCTTCTCGTTCGTGGACTGGCCATGTTACACCAAACGCAATTAATTCTAGCTCAAGCAAAGACGCGAAACACGAGTCGCAACTAAATCTTATCTAGCAGCTAAACGAAGCACGCGTGCCTGCGTATTATAACGTGCATGTCGTACACCCGGGCATCCTAGACATACTGAAAAAATTGCCTAAAAATCTACGAATTTGTTTAAAACTACAAGCGTACTGTCACTCAGTGCACGACGACGTGTCGGTGAATCGCAGGAATCGGATTCGCAAACGCGGAACGATTGGCAGGACCTTCTTGCTGGAGCAGCTGGCAAGCCGCTTTGATGGCTAGTCGTAAGCAGGACAATTCGCTGAGTTGGCTGGGCAAACAGGATAACTGCGGCATTTGCGGTCTTCTTTGATCTTCCATAACTTTCATAACCTCAATCAAGTGAATTTGATCGTTGCAGTCAGTTGCAGTCGTGTTTCTTTCGTTGTGCTTTGCTGTACTTACTCCAATTTAACGATCTGAAGAAGTAATACTCAACGCACCATGGCTGAGAAAATGGAAGATCTCAACCTGCCGCAAGCGGCCGTACTCAAGATCATCAAGGAAGCGATTCCAAACAACGTGAACATCGGCAAAGACGTGAAAGCCGCTCTAGCAAAGGCTGCTTCAATGTTCATTCTGTATCTCACCGCACAAAGCACGATATGTGCTCAGAAGTCAAAGCGCAAAACGGTCACATCTCAAGATATTTATGATGCCCTGGTGGAGGTTGAGTTTGGGCATTTCGTTGACCCATTAAAGAATTGTCTGAAAGGTAACACATTTGTAAAAATTGTAGAGAGTATCTTGGATGCATCTAATTATTTGCATATTCATTTAGAGCACAACGATAAATCAAAGAAGCCTGACAAAGGAAAGAAGGACAATGAAGATGAAATTGAGGAAGAAGAGGAAGAAGTAGAGAAAGATGCTTAATTTTACAACAGCATTACCATCCTTTCATTATTTTCATCTATTTTTTATAAAAATAAATGAAAATTAATTTTTTTAGATATTTATTCCTTTATTGTGTAACAAATGTTAATTATATATGTGAAAAATTGCATAATATTGAAATATCACACGGGTACAAGAACATTTTCACTTGCAACATCTCTGTGAACCTGTCTTGCATAATTTGCCAGAGATTATTAAGGCCACACAAAGAATGCTCGGCATTTTCGCAAAAATCGTTAAATAGCACCTGCAAATTATAATTAAAGCGCAGTTTTTTGTGGTTCAATTGCAAGAGGTTTTGGTTTCATGTGCACGCGAGAAATTACTTGGAGTCGACGCGTATAATTCGATTGATAACTGCACGACACATGGGACAATCGGTAATAGTTGTGGAGCAATTGTAGCAGCTGCAATAATGCCCACATGGGATGTAGACGACTTCACACTAGAGGTAAAACAGCGCAATTATTATTACAGCAATAATTAATTAGTTGAAGAGAACTTACGCGTTGGTCCATACAAATTACGCATTCCGCTTCCGCGGTACCCATAGGAGCACTGCCAATTGGTGCACTGGCGACTTCCTCCTCCGGTGTGGGCGCACTCGGACAATCTACAGACGCAGCTTTCGACTCGGTTTTATTCTCCATATGCTTTTGGTATTTTTGAATCGCACGTAAAATACGTTCACGATCTTGCGGAATGCCGATGCCAATCTCTTTCAAATCTGCTTCGTTTATCATGAGCAACGCGTCGTCATCCGATTGTTGAAATTTAGCCAGTAGCGGTAAATAATTCAATACGCCCTCCAAGAGCAGCAATTCCACAAAGTGTGGGTGAAGTTTCCTCTGCAACGCCGCCAATCCTTCCGGCATACTACAACAATTTGTTAATATACTAATATGTATTTAGTTTAAGCGTATATGTTACCGATCGAGGAGTGCTTGATACTGCCGAATCCAAAAATCTTCCGCCTTCGCCTGATTGATCTCTTCGAGGTCTTGCAAAGTACACTTGAGCTCATTGCGACGAATATTTTGTTGTTCCAGAAGTTCGACTAGTAGATGTGACAGTTCAATGCGTTGCAATGCCAAATCATTCTGAAATGATCAATCTTCATTATGCATCACTACTCTATCAATGAAGTAAGTTTCTCACCAAGTTCTGATCGACTTCAAGCTTGCGCCGATCCAACTCGATGGTGGTGAGCGCGGCTAGCTGCGTTTCGACGAGCATCACTTGCTGGACAAGACTCCAGCAGCGCACATCGCTCCTCTCTAGCAGAGCGGCTACTGCCAACTTTTGCAGATCGTCGTCTTGTTGGAGTGTTAAATTCAACTCTTTGCCACGATTGTCGATAGTTTGCAGGATTTCGACTATGTGCGAATTCGATTCCACTTCCCTTGAATCATGTTCATAAATTTACTAAGGTCGAATAATTTGAAAGGTATTTCTTACTGCTCTAAAATGGTTTTCGTAGTTTCAATACGCGACAAATCCATCAGCTTGAACTTATTGGCTTCGTTCTCGATAATTTCTTGCATTTCGAGTAAGATTTGCGCGGTCCTCACTTCTTTGTGTTCATTGGCAGCGCGTAATAACTCTTCGTGCTCGCGCATCTCCTGCTCGAAGAGTGCCGGTGGAGGTTTGGCGTTGAAACGCAGCAGTTGTTGGATTGCTTGACTCGCCATGTGTTCCGCTATTAACAAAACCATTAATGTTGGGATAAATCTAAACACAAAATACTAACTTTCTCGCAATTGTTCAATAAGTCGGAATTTGTCTTCATCTTTGGTTTGTTGGATTTTATCCAGTGAAATGATGAACTGCTCTTGTTGATGGGCTAAATCTTCCAATAACTGAAATGTGAATATAAATAGATGATTATGAATATTAGATGAGATGTAGCTAATTGTAAGTATACCTTTTCTCTATCAAGCCTTTGGCTGTAAGCAGCTTCTAATTCTTGTTGTTTGATGTCATTCCACTCACGTTCAATTGCAAGGAAATCTTTTTGCTTCTGTTCCTAAGAATTACAAAGATCATATATTTATTAAATTTAATTGAATTCACATACCTTCATCTTTTCCAGATCCCATATTTTAGCCTACAACACATAAATACATTGTACAAGGAATAACAAGTTGTAATAGACTTCATCTAATTTGTGTAGAACTCACACCAATATGTGAAGACTCCTCAAAATAAGTATTTCTTACATTGTGATCTGGCTGAGAGGAGTCACATTCACTCAAGTCCTTGTGTTCGTAACAATCACAACCATTTTCAATGCATAGAAATTTTAAGATTGCTTCAGTACCTTCCATAGTGACTTCTGGAGGAGGATATTGAATGGTCTCTGAATCTAGGTGAATCTCTTTTAAATGATGTGCTTTATGCAGTGAAGCTGGCAATGCATATAATCTGGCATTGCCCTTTATAAAGAATGTAACAAGTGCACATAGCATTCCAAAATCCTCAGGCAACTCACGTAATTCATTATTATTTAGATTGAGAATTTCTAAATGTACTAAGCTACATATTGTTCGAGGCAATTTTTTGAGTTGATTTCCTTCAAGATATAGTTCCTATAAATATAAACAGTATTCCAGTTATATGTTTTCAGAATTTATTATGTAATTATTACCTTGAGGCTTTGAAGAAAGTGTATCTCTGAAGGCAATATTGTAAATGCATTGAAGTTCAAATTGAGTACCACTATATCATTCAGATCAGATAATTTGCCACCACCAGCCAGCGATTGCAAATTGTTCTTGGACAAATCAAGTATTTCCTTCCTGAAGACCTTGCATATTGAGTAGATGCCTCCTGGTACATTGCTAATATCACATTCTGAGACATCAAAGATTGATTCTGGTGTTTCTTTTGCCTGCAAAATATAAGTACATTACCCTATAATCTCCACCACTGAAGAAGACAAGGATACTTACCAAGTATAGTTTGTGCTCAAGCAATGTCTTGTTTTCCTTCTTGCTGCGACGAAAGATTGCGTTGAACATTCTTCGAGTTTGTGCTATAATGCCATTGTTGGAGAATGTTAGAAATTAGTGATAAGGCACACAATGACAGTAGGTGTTATGCTTTATTAAGTAGGTAGCTTTTTGTGTTGCGGCACGTGCATGTGTACGATGTGTACTGAAAAATTGGTTGCACTGGGTTGCACCAGGTTGCACGACGGCAGACCAAAGATCTGTGTTTACAATTTCAAGGAAAGCATTCATGCGACGGCCGTCGGCACGGGACAAACAAGGATACAAAGGGATCCGGTCGCATTGGTGGGGAGAGTCAAATCCTGACATCATATAATGAAAACTAATCGATTCATTATGACGTAGTTTCGAGCGTCAACGCTGTTTAAATAATAATAAACTATAGACAGGATTTCCAGTTACTCTTCTAATTCTTGGAAATTGTATTGAAAGTACTGGAATGACTGCAATGATTTTTAACAAAAAATGTTATTATCAGATCGCTACTACGTAACAGAAGAAAGGGCCGATACAAATCTGTGATAGTAATTATTATTGCACCATAGTTCATAATCTTCAAAGATACAGCTTTTAAAATCTGTTTGTTTAATTAATATTTGAATTATGTGTGATTTAGGTTTTGGAATAATGTTGCTATTGTTTTACGGGTTAATTTGCGATGTTTTTATTGCTTCTTATTCGTATTTGTTGAATCGCGAGCAGGTCCTATCAGTTTATCAGTCAAGGTGAGTCATTGAGGTATAATATACCCAATGGGGTGAGTGCATTTATTATTTCTAGAATGTATATTTCTTCTTTCCAATCACGAAATAGAGCGCGATCTGTCTATTATCGTTGTTTAATTAATTTTTTTACGATAAATATAGTTTTCCGAAATAGCCAACGCGTTCGATCACATTTTTACTTTGTAAAATTACATACTTAATCAAAATTAAAATAAAACGAAGCCTATCTGGTATAAACTAACCGATTGTTAAATTGTTCTTCTTTTCAATCGAATAACTTCAATTTATATTAATTAATTTGTGGATCATTATAAATAATAATTGAACTATTAATTACAGTCTTTATTTTGAATAACAATTGAAAAACAAGTACATAACTCCTATACTCACTGATATGGTAGTATGTTACGTAATAATAATTTTGAAGCAGAAGTGCTGTTGTGGTGGACTAAGTAGACATCCTGTCAAAAACAGCTGATTTCGGTTCTTTGTCCTGTGCAGTCCTGTGCGTCCTGTGACGTGAAATTACTCGTGTGTTTATTTTTGTTGTGAGAAGTTTTAAAATTGTAAGTACATATTCTGTATTTTTTAATTTGATTATTGTGTGATATGCCTGAGTACGATACAATCTTATTTGTCAACTACGCACTTTGTTTATATATGAGAGTAAGGTAAATAATCGGGTAAATTACACGTGTATTCGATTCCAATAAGATAGTGTAGTCACTTGCTGATATGTAGCCGTTTGTATCAATAAGTTCGAATTCGGTAAATTACCTCATTGTGTGTCCGGAGTTAGCTATTGTTTATGCACCGTCCTTTAAGTTCCTCTCAACTGGAGGATGATGCAATATCGCAGTTTGGATGTGTAAGTCGATGTATCTGGGAACACCCGATTTCGCTGCCCTATGTGCCCTCCACTCGGCGTAATCACAAAACGTAGCTATATAAGTGCGTTGCATATTTGCATTACCTCATTCGTGCGAGTTGGTACGAATACAGTGTTGAGCACGTTCGTGCGCCTTATCCTTATAACCGGTAGTTTTGTCGTCCGATAATCTGCATTGCTAGTTGAAGAATCGAAGAAAAGGTACATACAATTGAATATTAGGTATTGGTTTTGCTTTTGTGTGTTTTAATTCGGCATGTATTTTGTCTACAAAAATATGTCTCACATCGACTGTACCACTAACTATTTTTTATATGTACAACATTCTTTTGTGTTTGAATTTTTCTGGTGTTTACGGTTGTTGTAAAAGCAATTGATATCAAATAGTTTTGTTTTAAACCTTTCCAAATCAACAATTTCCATTGGAATTAAAGTTTTTCTTTCTCCAAAACTTTAGTTTTAAATTCACTAAAGTATAGACATGAAGGTAAAATTGTACTATCAATTTTATATATTTTACACCTTTTTGTGCATACGTAATCACATAGAATTGCTTTACTAATGTTTAGATCATTCTTGATTAACGTGTGGTCATATCGACACCTTCGAATCACAAATGACATCATCCTAAACAAATAATCCTTTAATTAGGTACTTATCTGATCTGGTTTCGTTGTATACATAAATTCAATTGTATTCATTTATGTGAATGTGATATCTAATCTGTAGTCATTTATTGTTATTCGATATATTCGTACAATAATCAATATTTTTAAAACTCTAACAAATAATCAAATAACATATGTACAAATACGGGACAAATCTAGCCTATTTCATTTTTGTGCGTGACTTCATCTCCGCCATTGTTATGGGCGTCACAACGCGCCGCATCTTCTTGCGCGACTGTTAGCGATTCGGAGCGTTGCAAGGACAACCGCCGCCTCAGCCGGTATTCGGTGGGCGTTAGCATACCTCGTAGGATAGTGTCAAAAGACACTGTAAGTCCACTTCTCGTCATCCGGCAATAAGTCTCCCAGCATTTCTTCTCTTTGACCGATTCCGCCTCCTCTTCTTGATGACGTTTTTCCACTTCATTTCGTTCTGCCACAATGCGGTTATCTTCGGTTCCATTCTTGCTAATCGTATTATCCTGTGCGTGGCGTTGCTCTGGATCGGTGGTAGGAGGTGATTGTGGTGAACTGTAATTATCACAGTCAAAATGGTGCATTTTTCTTTTGGTTGTTGTTCGCGTCGGCCTTGAAAACAATTTCCTTATAGTCGCGCATTGACCGCGAGGTGCGAAATCAACCCGCTTTCTTGCCGCGCGCGTGACTGGCGAAGTGAAATAATATGGATAGCAAATCGGTTGCACATTTAGGACAAGTTATGTACTGTCTCAACAACAATAGCCTAGGCCTAGGGCGGCGAGGCATTCAGAGACGTCACCGACTTGTCCAGCCGGCTGCCTCGGCGCTTTTTGTTTGTCGGCCGCTTCGCGTCCTTGATATCAAATGCACACGCTATTATAATGGGCATAAAAAGCTTACATCATGCCAGCGACTACAAAAATCATTTTCTATCAATGCTTAATTTTAATTTTTTACATCTGAGGAAAAATAGGCCATAAAAGGTCATTGTCCCCACAATACAAAGATAATAATTGATTAATTTCTGATATGCAATGAATTTAATATTAAAAGTTTATTGAAAATATTATTGGATGAATTTTGGCAGTCCGATAGATTAGTAACATTCATGATTAGGTCATCTCTATCGATTTTCGATATATTTCGAACGATATCCATTGTGCACGTAGTGGTATTAGGCTATTCTCCGCGGCCGAATAAGAAATATGTATGATTTATTGCCCTTTGATCAATTCTCCGGCGACGTCTCGCCGAGGCAGCGCCAGCGTTACCATTACAAAGTTTTCCGCGTAGATTGAAATTCAGCAATATTACCTATGTACGAGAATATGGGCAAAACGAATGAGAGACGAGCGCGCGCCAAACGAAAGTTTGTTTTCAATCAGATAAGCCGGAATCGAATTGGTGAACTCGCAAAACAATCTAATAGTTTGATTTTGATATCAAGGTAACAGTCATTCATAGTGCTCTTCCGCATTTCATCTACGAATTCATTAAAACTGTTATTATTTTGAATACTTAAGTAAATCAGTATTAAGAGTATTCATGTCGGTTTCATACCTATGACGGTGAATCGTGTTATCCCGCATCGCGCTCGCCGCACGCAGCAGGCGCCGCTTGCTGTCGTGCTGCCCGTCATTCGTGCGCTGCTCCAAACTCTTCTGAAACTTTTTGACGGCGTCGTCGAGCAGCGCGCTGGTAGCGACGGACGCGCGGCGCGCCGGAAAACTCGCCGAAAAGCTGCGCACGGCGTGAATGCTCGAATGTTGAAAGGAGACTGCGCGCCGCCCCCGAAAAAAAGAGCAAGCAGAAAATAGGCGAAAAATGATTGGCATTGATTGATTAGTTTTGTAATTGAAAGTGTCCGCTCGTGCGCACACAAACACACACCTTGCTTGACGGTTTTCCGTAGCGAAAAGTGCTTGCCGCCCGCACCACCCTCGTCTTGCGGCGGTTTCCAGCAGTTGACGAGCGGTGCTGTCGTCGCGCCCGCTGAAGAAGGTTGTGGCGTGTTTGCCGTCTTTTTCGGCGATGCTGGAGGTGGTGGTGCCACGTCGCCGTATTCCGTATCGCTATCCGAGGCACTCACGAGCGACACCATCGTGACGACGTCCGAATTGCGCTTCAGGTGATCGTCATCGATGTCTTTCGCCGATTTCGGTCGCTTGATCACTTTCGTCTTCTTCCGGAGCGTTTTGTTTGTTTTGTGCGTGTCTGATATTGCATGGTTGTTGTGATTGGCAATGGTTCGGCTGGTGGGCAGCGATGAAGCGCGTACGAAAGGTGGACGGAAGGTGGAGGCGCGATTCGTGGCGCTGGCGGGCAACGGCGATGCACAAACCGTTTGAAATGAAGATGCGGGGTTGTTGTGGAAAATGGCACGTTTTTGCGCGGCAGCAGTAGCTGTTGGTAATCTTACTCGCTCTTCTTCGACAACTTCTTCTCGGTTACCATAGTTCGAATGGCGTTGTTCTTCGGATTTGATACTTTGATTCGGGCGCGGTTTGCTGATGCGTTCAATGATTGGTACCACAACAATGGGTTGCTGGTGTGCGGATTCGGTGTCGCTGCCCGATGGCGAATTTTGTTTAGAACTCTGTTTACGCATATGCTTCTGAAATATGTGCTTCAGATTTGCATTGTTACTGCAGGTCTGTAGGGGATACAGGGGTTGCATTATTTTCGGCTCTTTAACGGGCAACGCATCATCTTCGGTGTCCAACAGATCGATGCTATCCGGTTGCCGTTGATGCTGAGGCGGCACGTTCTGTGCGAGGAATATGTTTAGTTTATTGGTCTTTTCGCGTTCGTGTTGCCACGCCTGGCGGAACTGCTGCGATGCGAGCAGGTCGTTTTCACCGTCTGGCGTGGCGTTGCTATGTACCCGGCTTCCGGCGTCCAGCGCACCCCCGCAATCTTCCACATCGTCCCAAGCGACGCGAATGTTCTTCGCATGCCGATTGCGATGGTGCGGCGCTTTGGCGCGCATCGACACGCGGATGGCGATCTCATCGTCGTGCACCAGCTCTTCGGATCGCTGCTTCTTCAGGCTGGCGCGGCGCGCACTTGTCGCGGCCGTTATCGGCGGTTGCGGAGGCGATTCGCATTGCAGCGATAGCTGCCGGATGGCACTCAGTTTGCGCGGCATCGCGTCCTCCTCCACCACACCCACAAAGCGCGAGCGTATGCGACGAGATCGCGGGGCGCGGTCGTCGTACCTGCCGGCGCCGACAACTGGAGCATTACTGATTACTTTCGCGAGCGGACCTGTTCTGACTGTGCCGCGCGCGCCCCCGAGGGGGTTGGTGGTTGCTTTGTGGGGTGGTTGGTAGCGCGTGGTTCTTCGAACCCAAGCCTCGCGCAGGGCAACCGCGCGATTTTCACCACTCTTTCAGCATAGTACGCCCGTCGTCAACACAAGACCACCACCACCACCACCTCCGTCATTGTGTTGCCACGGTGGCTGACACCCCACAATATACGATGGCGGCAGCGGTCGTAGTATTACTCATTCATTATCGATCAACCAAAAACTTTCGCTCTTCTTTTACAAACTCACCAAACTGCTTTCCGAATCAGCTTACGTGTGTGGTGCACGCACGCGCGCACACACGACGCGGCCCGGCGCCTTCGCATAGTTAGGTCATAACTGCATATTTGCATGGCATGGAAGCACTCGGGTGGATTCGATTCAAACTTGCGAATTTCTTTGCGATGGCACTAGTCATCTCCATTCTCTTGATGCTTAGGTATTAACATCGATTTTCTTGCATTGCATATCTTAGCTAAATCGATTCAAACATGGAAGCGAATGCGGAGAGTAAGAGCGATAAAAAACGCTTCAATTACATGGAGAATATGTTGCAACAAATCAATGTGAAAATCTCTGTCGACGACGAGGATCGGAAGCGTAACAATGGAATTTTAAATTCAGTAGGCGATATTCTTAAGTTAAATAAGAATCGCGTGGTAATACTGTTCATTTCAGGCACTTGAAATGGTGCTTGCGAAGTTTCGCGAAATCTCGCCGCTGTTTAGTACGCTCTATCAGCGCACTTTCTACGGCGGCAGTTTTTATGATCAATTGAAAACAGACAGCCCCAACGAGTACGACATTGATTTACTTCTGCAACTTTCGAAATACGTCAATTTAAACGTGATTCCGATTAAGGAAGCGCCTGGCTACGTTGAGTTGCGGTATACGTCGACTACAATTGGCTCCAAGTTAGTGCGTGCAAACGGAAGTGTTTTATTAGAATTGAGGAAACCTTGTTTTGTAGCGAATGGTCTGAATTGTTCGATGGGGAGCATCTCTGCACGAAAAAGGTTCTTACGTGGATGGAGGGATTGGTTACGCGAGCGATGCGTGAGTTTCCACAGAGTGGAAAGCAGGCTGAGCTCACCATAAAAGACCACACATTCCTTGTACGTAATTTAC
>JARJDR010008838.1:0-15721 GCA_030264135.1 Myllaena sp. GC000078 | reverse complement strand
GTCACACGTACATTTCGTTACTCCGGCGGGTTGATTCAAGCGCAGAGAGTTTAGATTCAAACTGAGATTCAAGAAGGTTGGTCGAGCTGCAATAGACGACAGCGCAGAAAAAAAACGTACATATTAAATTCACTTCCGAAACAATCGCGTATCTAGCGGAAACCCTCATATCATAATCATTCAATTTTAAAGTCAAAGAGACTAACATTATCGCTAATTACAAATAACAGACCATGCATAAATGTCGTTTGTGTGCTTATGCCAATTCAGAGTGTTTGAGTTTGTTGCGTGTTTTCCCGCGCAATCGCACGATTGCGCGAGCGGTGTAGTGTATGCAATTTCGCAAACCAAATGTATGTAGATATGTACGAGACAAGTGTACCGTCTTTCGCCGATCGAACGTATCGAACGAGGAATGAGTCTCTGTGACTTTATTGCTGAATTGAAGAACTTTTCTGTTGAATCGGGAAGGTAGATTTGTAGAGGTAGGTTGGTCTCTTTGGTATTCATGAACAAATACATTCTATTCAGCCATATGCCGGAATGAGTGCATGAAGGTATGTGTAATACAACATAACGACCAGCTATGCGGAATGATGCACAAGATGATCATAATCATGACGATGATGATGATGATGATGATGATGATGATGATGATGAATTAATTAAATGATGGATGTCGACTTCACTAAAGGGAGGGCTTGGAGAGTGTTGGACTGGCAATTAGTAACAGACATGCTTTCGCTCTACTCGTAATGAGGTCTAAACATCTACGGCCATATGTGTAAACATAATCAGAACAGGTCCATCATGTTTGCGTATATCGGGCAACAACTCCAGTCAGAATTGATTAATAAAAATTAGAATTCAATGCAAGCCTCCATTTTGAGTTGTTTCTTTGTTGAATTGTTTTCTTTTACCTGAGAGAATGGAGCCTTGAGGGGAATGCAGAACAAAAAATACGGAATACGGAAAATTAGTTCGGTAGTGCGAAATCATTTAGCTTGTTGTTTTGTTATTGTGATTTCCCTGCTTGTAGTTTCGATGATAGTCGTCGTTATGAACATGATTGTTGAATTAACACGTGTGTAAAGACCGAGTCAATGTTAGCACAATATGAAGCTAGCCAGCTAGCGCATTCATTCGATTCGATAGTCTAAGCCTCTAATTGTAAGCTATGACTGGCTATGACTATGTGGTGGACGTGGACTGACGCGTGTGATACCCATCACGCCCATCACTTATATCCTCTAGCAATCATATCATCAATGTTGATGCAAACTACGTGATACGTGGTCCAGTCGTGGAGAAGACAAGTTAAAGTTAGACTTTGAATTGCATGATAGCTGGACATTGGCCAGCGTAGTGTACACATTGCAAGTGGGTGCGAGCACATACCTAATCCGAACGGTTTCGACGGCGCTAAATCCGGTACGTCCTTGGTGAAGTTGGCGCGCGCGCGCAGCGGATTGGACGAGAATTCGCAGAGTTCGCTCACGCTCTCCGACCGTGCCATGTTCAACGATTCGGTGCTGGTGTCCAACCGCATCAGCTATTTGCACAAATCCGAACAATATAGATAAGTACCTCCAAGAGAGAAACAGAGAGACATTTAATGCTGCATTCAGGTGCATCCCTAATGATCCCTAATGAACGGATCAGGTTCACAATGGGTTCACATATCCACCCACGCACACATCGCATGCAAGCAAACCAGACACCATCGCATCGCATCACATCACATACCCCGTTCTTCGTCTCCAATGCCTGATATGATGCATTGATTGATTGTGCATTTAATTGATATAGGCATACAAGCATCAATCATCAATTGATAAAATCATTGGATAATCGATCAGCAGTGTTACAAAACAAGTGATGTTTACCTGCGAAAAGTTGGGCACGGAAGCAGTTTTTCGCATCAAAGGTTGACCGTTCGCCTGCAGCAACTCCTTGACAGCAACACTTTGCCGTAATCGATCAAGTGCCAGGATGCTCTCCACTGCAGAGACGCCCCTCGTGTATTTTTCTGCAATCATACATACGATGTATGCATGATAGATGCGTTCCGGTGCATGCGGTGCACAACGTTACCTATGTACGTTTCGCCATCGTCCAAGGAAGAATCCTCCCCAGAGGCAGCCAACTGCGCCAGTGATTCGCGGTCCTCCAATTCCTCGCTAGCTTTTGGAATGTTCGACACGACCTCATACGTGACACCCGACTGCACGATTACGTCGGCGCGCACAATCTTGCGCTTGAGGCGATCGGCGAAGCTCTGGCGCTTGTAAATATTGATTGCGAGCCGCTTGCGCAACACCAGATTCATAGGCGCCGGATGCGACAGACGTATCGTTGTTCGCAAAATTAAGTATACTCGGTCGTTAGCTAAAACACACACATTGCATTGCATTGCATTGCACAAGCTAGGCGAGCGCATAAACATACGATCTGTGATCTTATTGAGATTGACGCTGTCATGTATAGACGAATCCCACGAGGCCACCGCACACACGTCTTTTTCGAGATGTTGCAAAATGTGCAAATTGTAGAACTTACTGCCAATTTCCTTGGGCAGAATGGAGTTGACGCCGCTAATGGAGACATCCTCGCCGGACGGATGTGTTGATAGATCGTCGGCTAGAAGCGCGATATATCATCAATTCAAGCAACCCACCCACCAACCAACCAACCAACCGTTTAGATCCAAGAAAAGAACGGGCACGTACGGCTCCATGCCGTGCGGTGGATCCCAGACGGCCGGTGCGCCCGGTATGCCCGAGCCCGGATTCGGCACCAGCACAGCGTTGCGCTCCTCAGTCAGATTCACCCATTGATCGACCAGTGACTGCTCGCGCTCCACGTCCTGCTCCGTCTTGAGCGACTTATCAATCAGCTTCTTGATCTGCTGATCCAGATACTGGCGGCGGCGCATCAGCGCCTCGCTCCACTTTTCGCGTAGCACGGTGAGATCTTCCTCCTGGTACGAGTCCAGCGCCTTCTGTAGCCGGCTGCGCACCAACACGCTGCCAACCTCCACCTTGACGATCGACTGGCAAATAATCGGCAGCGTGCCCGAGTTCTGCACAGGCCGCACGCGCACCTGGACGCGCCGCTGCTGGCCTTGGCGCAGCTGGTAGACGCCGCCGGTAAGCATATCGACCTTACCGGCCACCTCCACCGGCGCGTACTCGCCCTGCTCGTTGAGCTCCTGTATCTCCACCCACAGCTCGATTTTGCGCGTGAGCTCCGACCAGCGGTCGGCGAGTGAGCGCGCCTTCGCCAGCTGCCGCTGCTCAACCTCCCAGCCGGGCTTGGTGCGCGAAAAGCCGGCGCTGCGATGGCCCCACACCTCGATCGAAAGCGCGCCCTCAGAGCAGTGCTCGAGAAATTCCTCCGTGATGCGCACGGTGAACTCCTGCTCGTGGCTGAATTTGAGCACGTCCTTCTGACCGCCGAAGAGGTGATGATGATGATGGTGGAGATGCGGCTGGTGCGGTTCGAGTGCGTCCACCTTGGGCGGAATCACTGTGTAGTCGGGATGATTCCAAAACGTGTATTGGCAGAAGACAAAGTGCGACAGCGAGAGTGGCAAGCCGGACGCCTGCTTGACGTTGACGCGAATCGTCACGTATTGCGAGCCGAGATCATCGTCATCATCTTCATCTTCATCATCGTCGTCGTCGTCGTCGTCGTCATCGTCGTCGTCATTGCTGCTCTCGCCCGAGGAGCCAGAGCCAGAACCAGAACCAGATGAGCCAGCGGCGCATACGCGATCCTTAGGGAGCACCCCGGCGACGCGTGTCAACTCCACCTGCAGCCGGCCAGTGACTTCACCTTGTTGGCTGATGATTGGCGTGTGATAGTCCAGGACCACGTCCTCGAAGAGGCATTCAAGGAAGATGTTGGCAACGCCAATCAGATTGTGGTTCTCTTGTGATTCGTAAAACGGATCAATTTTCGAATCGATCTCCTCCTTGAGGTCGATGGCTTTTTCGCAGCGTTCGTCATACAGCTCGCGCATATCGATGAGCTTATTCTCCAGCTTATCCATGCTCCACACCTGGCTGACGGCTCCCGTTGGCGCCGCCGCTATGCGCTTGACGAGAATCGCCGGCTCGCTGGCGAACGCGCCCTTCTTGCGGTTCGGACTCAGATTCGCTGGCGGTATTTGCAGAGTCACGCTGAACTTGGTGGCGCGGCCCATCTCCTCGGACAGCCGATTCGCCTCCTGTACGAGCGCGTTCGCCTTCAGTATATCCGCCTTCAGCTGACCGATGCTGCGCTTGAACATTTCGTCGACGCGCAGCTGTGTAGTGGGCGTGCACGCGGCCGTCTTGAATTTGAACGGATCATACGCGTACGGCGGATACGGCGTCGTCGGCGACATAATATTGCGCAAGCGCTGCAGCTGGCGTTCATACTCCTGCCGCTGCTTCTCCAGCGCCACCTCCTTATCCTCTTCGTGCTGTCTCTCGAGCCGCGAGATCGCCGCCTGGATGGGATCGTTGCTCAACTCGTTCAGCATCAGTTCGTCACGTGCAAAATTGTAGTCGATGTACTGTGCAGGCGTTTGCGGTTCGGACGTAGACACTGAACCTGAATTGTATTGTATAATAGCAAATATGTAATGTGCATGCAGACGCCACCGACGGCGACACAGACTTACTTATCGAGCGTGGGCAGTTGACGCGAAAGAAGTGATGGTTGCCCCAGACGATGCGATCGCCGTTTTTCAGCGGCGTCACCGTTGATACTTGTGCGCCATTGATGTAGGAGCGCGCATTTGCCAGCGGCTCCATGAAGAGACAACCATCGCGGATGTTGATAATGCAGTGCTCGGGCTGAATGCCCAAGCCGGAGAGTTGAATGTCCGGCTCATGGCCTGCACCGTTCGTCTTGGCACCGACAATGGTGCGTTCCTGCACAGTCATATGCCTCCATGTCATATGCGCACGTCTTTTACGTGTGCGTGTTCTGGACATACCTTCAAATAGTAGACCAACAACTCGTTGAGGCATGGATCCGCGTTCAAATTCACGAGATAAAACTTGTTCTTCTCCACTTTGATGCCCGAGTCCTGAATGCTGATGCCCATCTTTTCGAGTGTTTGCTGACGCTCGTTTTGGATGCGCTCCGTTTTGACGAGTTTTTCCTCCCAGGTCTGCGACACCTCTTTGTACAGTTTCTCGCTTTCGAGCAACTTTTGATTAATGTCGATCTTCTGTATCTCGCCCACCGGTGAACCCTGAAATTACACACGCACACAGCCACGCACAGCTGAACATGTTGAACCTAGTTTACAGCACACAGGGGAAATTGCACCAACCGTTGCATGTTTGAGCATTTCTTTAAGCGCCTCGACTTCCTGGCGCAGTTCGCGGATAATGCGCGCGTTTGGATCCTCATTGATGACGGCGTGGTTGACGATGCGCTTGGCGCGATCGGCGTAGCGCAGCGTCGACAGCGTCTCCTCGTAGTTGTCGGCCGCCGGCGAGATGGTCGCTACCATTACCGTCTTGCTGTTGCCTCCCAGATTGTCCTTGAGCAGCCACGTGAGCACCGAGTCGCGATATGGCACGAATTTGCTTTCCTTATTGCGGCTGCCCCCCGTCGACTGATCGGCCAGCTTCGATATGACTAGTCCCAGTGTCGTTAGTGATCTATGCGAGAAGTCGCGATTAAAATCGAGAGCAAATGCGCACAATAAGGGTAGGGTACATACTTGTTAATGTTGGAGCCTTCCTTAAGGCGTTCGCCAACGGCGCCCGTCTTGACGGCGCGCTCGGAGCCGGCGAGGTCGACAAGCGACATGCGGCTTTGCTTCTCGCCACTCACGCCTGACGTGATGTCCGTGAGCGTTTGCGTGAGAATCACGGTGAAGACGGCGTGCGAGCGCGACGACTCGCTGTTCATGTTCGTCGCCGCCACCGTGCGCGACTTGTTGCCCTCCGCCATGAGAATGTCGATGTCCTGAAAGGAGGTGACCGCCAGCTGCGATAGCCCGTCAACGTACGGACCGAGCACGGCGTGCTCGCGCACCTTCAGCGACTGCTTGTTGGTCTTCGGATCGAGGAGGTCGTGCACCTTCTCATTATAGATCTCCATGTAGCTGACCTCCACCTTGTAGCTGAGCTCGCTGCTCTGCTGACGTGCGATGATGTCGAAGAGCGTGTCGCAGAGGCGCGGTATCAAACCCTTGTTCTCCTGTTGGCCCATCATCGTGTAGGACTTGCCGGAACCTATTAAGAGCGCAAATAAATTATTTGGGAGAGAAAACAATTTCCACCGCGATTATAGCATCCAACGGTGCGCGTGCGGAAGAAGCTATTACGCGGATACTTTGCATACAAATTACACGGTATAAGACGGTATAAACAAGCAGTGGCTTACCCGTTTGGCCATAAGCGAAGATGCACGCATTATATCCTTGAAACGCATTATCGAGAATATCCTTGCCAACGCAATCAAAAACCTTTTCTTGCGATGCAAATCGCTCCGATGATGGTTCGATCGAATCGAAGCAGTGGTCAAAGGCGAAAGATTTTGGTTGTTTCCTGCAATGGAAATAATTGTTGGCGAGTAAAGTACCCGAAAAATCACATCTTCCGTTCGTGTGTTTTATCTAGCAATTGATACGAACGGTGACCGAAAAGCCTTGTTGCAACGCGTGTATTCGCACTTTAATTATCAAATGTTACAAGTTTACACCTTGTATACGCTTGCATATGTATCATGACGATATGTACATGCTACGCAACAAAAACTTCCCCTCTAACTATGTATTCTGACCACGTAGCAATTCAATTTCCTTTCGCATAGGTCCTTTTGCATATTTCATCTGTCGAAGAGGATGAGATAAATTTCACGCGCGCGTAAAAAACTGCGCTACCAGCACGCAATACATTTCTCAAAAATCCACCGCAATGATTTGTCATCTTATAACCATTATTAAAAATGAAAGTCTTAAAGTCGTTACGTTGTAATCAGCTGTTTTCTAAGCGCAAAATAATGGACAAGCCGATGATGCCATTAGATTTCGAAAGTTAAGTTTTAATAAATGGCATTATATATGTACTCTGTTCTTGTTTGGAATACGAACAAACAGCGCAATGAAATTAAAAGAAAATCGGAAGCAATCCACATGTGTACACTAGCAAACTGCAGACGTGTTAGTATGGTAAACACTTTCACTCGTTTGCAAAATTACGCAATCTATATGCAAGCGAAGCGTGAAAATAATTATATTTTTTACTGTATTTATCACGCATTACACAAAACGCGCGCGCGCGCGCACACAATGTCCGATATTCTGCCTGGTGAAACTTGCATGCGAAATGACTCACCGATCAATCTTTTCCATCGTCGTCGAGGGCTGGTGCAGGATGGTTTGGAGATTGTCCATTTCGACAACGCATGATGTGCCCAATTCATTTTCTGCAACAGCGATGCATCAAGCGAATGCGATCGCAATGTGTACGCAAGGCCATTTAGTACATGTTATCAGTTTAAACAAATACAAAACAAGTGTCAACTGTGTTTGGCACCGATATCGAATCAATGGATTTTCTAACTTTTGATGCGTAATGATAATACATTCGCAATTACAAAACGCACCTCTCCGATTGAAGGGGCGCACGCGGACGGCGACTTTGATCTTGTCGGACGACATGTTGATGATACGCCAATTGTAGCTCTGATTCTTATCGGACGCTCATTAGCGGAGGCCCCATTCGTACTCTAACATCGGGTCACATTTCACAAGCACTGCACGCACGTTATAAGCAGCCACACGCAGCCATATTCGCCGCCAATTTCCAATTGCACCACCACGGTGCACACAATCGCGTGGTCGCTGTCGCTGACGAGGAGCGCGAGGAGCAGCCGAAGCACCCAGAAGTGGCCAGCAAGACGCACAAAGCGAGACCAAGCGAGACCGACTGGCAAACTGGGGGTATGTTGACGTTTCGCGGAACTCGGGAGGCGAGAACGTTGTTTGCGCACTTGTGCCTGCTTGCGCCTGTTTCGTGCCTACCAGTACGAACTGTGCCCACAAAATACTGTGCCTACGTAGGCGGGGGCGGTGGCAGCGGTTGCAGCAGGTAGGACAGGTAAGATTGGGTAAGACTAGGCTGGATGGCTGGACTAGAAAAGCGGTGGCGGCAGCTGTCGGCAGCACATCGCGCACACAGTGGCGTCACGCACGCTCGATCGAAGTGTATGCATAAACATACGTCACGTCGATCACGTTACTTGAAACACAGCGCGATTGCTCGGCATCTGCAGATGTCAAGTATCCATCGGACAGTGGAATCAGTGGCAATCATGTGGCAACCGCCGTACGTAAGACGATTGAGTTACTACGCCACTGGTTCCTATCAATGCTTTTCGGTTGGGTACGGTGAGACTCGTGCTGACTCGTGTGCTCGTTGTATGACGAGTGACCAGCAACCACCATCGCCACCATCAACCACCATGGGTGGAAGCAGTACAGAGAGTACAGACCGTGGCACAGAGCGCACCAGCGCACAGAGATGTGTTTACAATACACCGGATCGACATCGTTTGCATCTGTTTGCATCGTTTGTTTCTGTTTCACATCGTTCACATGGTTGGTTTCAGTGATTTGAGCAGAATTGAGTGGAATTGAGCAGATTCCACTGGATTCCCGTCGATTCCAGTCGATTTTATGAGCTTGATGAGCTTACTGCCCAAAACAGCTCAAACAATTAGAATATGGGTGTTGTGTTAGTTAAGCCAGCGAGTGTTCATGAATTTGCAGCTGCGTGATACAATATACAAGGCACGATCGTATCAACGATTGCCATGGACGAGACGGAGTTTAATCATAGGTATCGAAAACGTATTAAAGATGTAAAGAGAAAAGCCAGACCTGGTAAGCATTAATATACTTTTCTAACTTGGTAGTGTACTTCTCTCTAACGATATTAATGATATATGTATGTGCCAATAGAATTAAACACCAAAGAGTCATGGGTGCAGCAAGCTTTTGCTCAACATTTTGAGCAGTTTTGGAGTTTCACTGATAATTGCATTCACGTCAAGCAAACTGAGTGCTCTACGCAGGAATTCATTGATAAATATGAGAAAACTTATACACCTGTTGTGATATCTGGTTGCCAAGATGGTTGGCCTGCACAAACCAAGTGGACGCTAGACAAGATTGGAAAAAAGTATAGAAATCAGAAATTCAAATGCGGGGAGGATAACGAGGGCTACAGTGTCAAGATGAAGATCAAGTACTATATTAAATACATGATAACAACTGAGGATGACAGTCCATTGTATATTTTTGATAGCAGCTTTGGGGAGGTATGTCTTTGCAATGCTGTGCAATGTGCTAGCACAAGCGTACATATGCTTGTATTTGCTGATTTTTTAGCATCCTCGCCGCAAAAAGCTATTGGATGGTTATGAGGTGCCGATTTATTTTCGTGACGACTTATTCAAATACTCCGGGGAAAGCAGACGACCGCCCTATAGGTGGTTTGTTATGGGACCAGCCAGATCAGGCACTGGTATTCACATTGATCCATTGGGAACAAGCGCGTGGAATGCATTGATTTGCGGCCACAAACGTTGGTGTTTGTTTCCAACGCACACCCCGAAGGAGCTGATCAAAGTGACGGGCAGCATTGGGGGCAAGCAGCGAGACGAAGCGATAACGTGGTTCAACGTAATCTACCCGCGCACCAAGCAAGCATCGTGGCCGAGTGATTGCAAGCCAATCGAAATTCTGCAGCGACCCGGCGAAACTGTATTCGTGCCGGGCGGCTGGTGGCACGTGGTCCTTAATCTGGACAACACAATAGCAGTGACGCAGAATTTCTGCAGTCGCGCCAACTTTCCGATTGTATGGCACAAGACGGTGCGCGGCCGGCCAAAACTATCGCGCAAGTGGTTGCGCACGCTGCAATTGAAGGAGCCGGAGCTGGCCGTCATTGCTGAGCGCATCAATGTCGAACATCCGTCCGGCATGGCATCGGATAGCTCGAGCAATTCGTCTTCCAGCTCCAGCTCCGACACGGACAGCTCGAATTCGGCGGACGAGGCGGATAGTGGCCAGGAGTCGTTGACGGCGAAGAAAAAGCGACGAAAGGCCGACAATGATCTACAGCCGCAGCACATGGCAAAGATATCGCGTCGCGAATCTTGCGAACGCGCTAACGCCGATGGCAGAAAGTAAGAGAGCTCCATGCAACTTGTGGTATGAATATTGTGCCTGAATTTATTGAGAAAAACTTCCGAATTGTTAATTAGGTTTACGGATTGCACGACGAAAATCAATAAATGAGTATTACGTATTTTTAAATAAAAGTCAATCCTACCACATTGAGATTGAGGAAAAACTAATATGTAGAGTTGAGCGTGCCTTTGCTATTGTAATCAACAATTTATATGAATGATTATACAATACAATAGAAACTTGTATATTTAAACAAATTGCTCATTTATCAGCGGGAAGCAGTGTGGGCGCGTTCATCTACATGCTTCCTGTACTATGCGATGATAGACCGGAAGGCGGCGTGGAATCAGTTTGTCAGTTTGCAATGTACGTGCGTGCAGTCGTCCGCAAGAGAAGTCGATCAATCAACATGTTGTGTTTAGCATTATTTTTGTTATTGCTGACACCTGCGCAAGTAAGTGGAAATAGGGTAGATGTGTATTTACTCTTAAATATGTATTGCACAGAGCTATTGGGACAAAGAGGTGGTCTGCCCCAGCGTCTGTAAATGCCGTTTGGAGCACACTACCGAAACGTCCATTCATCGTTTTATACCAAAGGACGAAGACATCGACAATGCGCGCGCCGTGCCGGAGGCAATTGTGTTGGAAAGCAACGATGCATTCTACGCGGACGACGACGGCGACGTGGGTGCCGCGGCAAATGATCGCAGCGCCGTCGTGCGGAGTGCAATGTGCGTCATTCAGGCGGAAGCGACTGTGCAGGAGGTTCTGCAACAGCTGCCAAAAGACGTCGGTGCCATCACGCTGATACAAGCAACCAACAGCGGCAATAAGTCGATGCGGATCAGCGATCTGAGGATCTTTAGCGAATTGCGAATACTGGAATTACGCAGCGCGCAAACGCAGGCACACGTCTTCCACGTTGACATCGATGTGGCTTTGGAGCACGTCGAATACGTCAACTTTGAACGCGTGCTCGTGCGCACGGCGCCGGAGCGCTGGCATCAACTCGAAAACGAAACGCCGGTATTCGACGAATATCCGCAGCGCAATGGCGGCGACGACGCCGACGGCCATGCGCGCCCTGCGCTGACCTTCTTGGAGCGGCGCACGGCGGACGTGCTACCGTACAGTACGTACAAGGAGAGCCTCGGCGGCGCCGCTGCAGGCCTCTCTTTTGTCGGCTTTAGCCGATTAGTGTTGCTGCGCTTGCACGAGTGCGAATTGCATCACATCCATCGCGAAATGTTCGACGGTCTGACGCGCTTGCAGTATCTACTGCTCGAAAAGAACCACTTGCAGTTCGTGTCCGCGTTCGCCTTCTACGGGGCGCCCAACTTGCGATCGCTCTCGCTGGCTCACAATCAACTGCTCAACATCGAAATCACCGACCTGGCTGGCCTGCTCGAGCTCGAGTATTTGGATTTGTCGCATAACAAATTCACGCAACTGTCGGAACTCTCACTGCCGCCGTTTCCGAAGCTCAAATTGTGCAATTTGGCCGACAATCCCATAACGGTCGTCTTTCCGAATACGTTCGAAGTGATGAACACCACGTACGCGCTCATCGTGGGCGGGCTCGACGAACCGATGACGCTGCAGAGCAACTCGTTTCTCGGCCTCAATCTGCTGATGAGCCTCAAGCTGCATCGCTTGGACATCAAGCTCTTCGAGAGAGATATCCTGCGTGGCATGCCCAATCTGCAGGTGCTCGTGATGACCGGCAGCATTGCGGAGATTCAATACGACGCCTTTCTGGAGGTGGTCAACCTCGACACGCTGATCGTGAGCGGGTGCAATGTGAGCCGCGTCTCGGTGGACGCATTCATCGGGCTCGATAAGCTGCGCGTGCTCGATCTGTCGCGGAACGCGTTGGACGCGCTGCCGCCGGGCGTTTTCGACGTGCTGCCCACACTCAGCGAGCTCTACCTGCACGCGAATCGCTTGAGCACGTTGCCGCCGCACCTCTTCGCCGACGTGCCGGCGCGCCTCATTCGACTCAACGACAATCCGTGGCATTGCACGTGCGACATGAGCGATTGGAAGCCGTTGATTGTGAACCGCATCAAGCAGAAAACGATTCGCGCATGCGAGTCAACGATGGACAAGCAGGGATTTGCTTGCCATGAGGACGTGCCCGAAGTTTACTACAAGTACGTATACGAGAACAGCGTAGCGCCAAAATGTCACACGCCACTCAAGTTTTACAACTGGAGCGTGTTCCACGTCATGCGGCGCCAATTCAAATGCGTCGATTTCAAACCAAAGATGAAAAAGCGCATGCGGAAGAAGACGATGGACAACGACCACATTGCCGGAACCGCCGTGGTGGTCACCGCGCAGGCGAGTGTGGAAAACGACGATGAATTGATTGATATGCAGCAGCAATTGGAGAAATTCCAACGCAAAGCCCAACGAGACGCCAAATTGCGAAAGACCATTGCAAATCGCGATTTTGTCAATGAACCCAATAACGAAATTAACCTTTTGTAATCGTAGTATCTTATCTTGAAGCAAGTTTTGTGCACGTATTTTTCGGGATGCATTAATAAAGTGCTTCCACTTTCGAGATAAACTCTATTTGGATTCGATTGGAAGTTGGATGGAATTTTGCAGCTTTCCGAGAACGAATGATGGGCTATCAACCTGCTCTTATTGTTATAGTATTTCGGGGCGCGTAACCAATAGGCAATTCTAATGCTGAACACGTCTCTCATTGATCAACGATGGATGTAGTGCAATTATATGAAACGATTATGATAACGGGCAAGCGCATCAATATTCGTTGTCTGTTTGCGCAAACAAAATATGTACAAACCGTATGCATATAACATGCGTAGGGTCCGGAAATATTATTGAAACTTTTATTTCCAGCCAGTGGTCAACCCCATCGCCAGTGTAGCTACACACTCCACGCTCATGAGGAGATCAGAGTCATTCGGGCAAATTGCTGTCCATTAGCCAATAATCACGTCCCTTATAACGGCAGAAAATATAAGCCAGAGCCTAATGGTCAATGGTCATATTTTTCCTTCTCTATTCCGCATTAAGTAGGTATAGCTAAAATTCGCGTTTGCCAAACTAAATATTATTGAACGTGCATTCATCATAGGTACATACATAAGGGTACCTAATACGTATTATGTGAAGTGCCTCGAAGGCACGATAATAATTATTACCCGTAATAGAGTCAATAATTTTGAGCGAATATTAATTTCGCTTTGTTTGAACAGTGTGGCATCGATATTATAATGTGCAATTTTTCGAAAAAGGATAAGTTAAAAAATAACCCACAATTAAATTGAATTGAGCGTCGAAAATTGTCGTCGATTTGAGGGGTGGCAGCATCGTATCTACTAAACACGCATCTCTCATCATTAAACGATAGCAAATGGGCACGCACGCAACCGGCAGTTAACTCTGCAATTAAACTTTGCGATGCATGCATGCGCACTTGCGTTCGTAGATAACGCGCGTTTCATGTTTTATGAAGCTATGTAGTAGATGCTCGCATATTATTATATGCATAGGTAGGTGCCTATGATCTAATTGAAACGCGAGAACAATGGATGCTGAAATGTTTATTAATTTAATATTCGCACCTAAGTAGGAGTGGAGCAATAAAATCTGCGCAAGATAATGCAGATACTCAAATATGTATGTATGGTATGTACTAAATAGCAATTTTGTTGCAAGTTGCAACATTCTCTCATTGTCGCGCCCAATTTGTATGGGCGTCAATAAAACAACGCAGTGTAATTACGTTTTTAATAGCGAAAGTTGATTTAGTGGCCAACGAGGGCGCGCATAAAAGCTGCTCTCGCGCGCACAACACAAAGCGCACACACGCACCCACACTATGATTCTTATTCGGCGATCTCGAAATCGCGCAACCCTTACGCGACACACAATTAAAATTAATGGAATAGTTGGTGTGTAATGAAAAAGCCCTGCAGTGGTCGAAGGGGTAATCTTTCAATGACAACACGATACGCATTAATAAATGACCAACGCGCGACGATCGGTCGGACGCGCATGCAAATAGATGTAAATGTGTGGTTCTGGTGCGGAGGAATGAATGAATGCATCCCGCATGTCCGATCGCACGAATGCAAGTATGTAGTGGACCGTTGCGTGTGACGCAACCCCCGCAATGCAAATATTTGCATCACCGTAATTCTCTTATTATCATCATGTCGCCTTTTGATAAACAAAGAGAGAGCGAGACGGGGGGGTGGAGGGATGCCTTGAGTTGGCAGAAACCAATAAATTTTACGCGTCCGTCGGATTTAAATCGCGAAAACGTATTGACAATAAAACACACATGGCGGCCATGGATTTATATATCTTCCGCTCTTCCGCTTGCTGCCAAACACAAAAAGGCCAACAGGGCGATAGCGCAAACATGTTTAATGCATTGCACCACGACTGAAATAAATACATCACTGCGTGCGAGCGAATCTGATGGACATTTTAGCCTAGGTTACGTTCGATTTAATGTCTGTTTATTTTTCAAACTCATCCGTTACGACCCGATAAAGCTATACGATTTTTAATAATTTTATTTGCACAGTTTGTACTTTTCCTCCGGCTGGAAAGAACATCAACGTTGGGCCATTAATGTTATCTAAAGTTGTTTGCAATTAAGCGTAATGGAGCTGGACGTTGTCATTATCGCAAATATAGTTAAATTCCATTGTGACGCAGTGAGAGGGTTAAACGTAACAACAACACCTGAGGGAGTACCATACACGCTGCTGGTTTCATCACATCGCAATGCAAACGCAAAAAGAAAATACCTATCTAGAAGCGGCAGAGTGCAATTAACTCAAAAATATTTAAATCGTTGCGGTCCACTGTCGATGGACGATCGCGAATCATCATTATATCGCCTGTGCTGCACGCGGTAGATAAAGTCTTGTTCGCAAATATTTTTCATTAAGTCGTTTAATTGCAGGTGATATCGTAAAATCCCCCCGCTCCCTCCCTCCCTCCAGCCACACACATTTCATTTTCCGCCTGCCACCACCCTGCCCCACCAACATTCACACATGGACGCATTCTTTTGCTCTTGATTGCATCGCTTTTTTTTGCGCCGCTCTCAAATGAGGCGGGCGCTAATTTATTTTTATGCGGAAGGGAGAACGGCGCGGCGACAGTAAGCCCCGGCCGAGTCATAACAATAATGTCACGTTAAGCGCCAGTTTCGGTCCACAGATCACTGCTCGAACTTTACGACACAGGTTGGGCGCCCTGCGCCCTAATCTCCATGCGGGTCGCGCCGCACAACTCACCCTTGATTGGCTGCCAAGCAAATCACCACCGCCGCCGCCGCCGTCGATCTTGGCAATGAAATAATTTAAATATAAGCAATTCGCAAGACAGCAAAGCGAGAGGGAAGGAGGGAGGGTTAGTGGCCGCAAACCGTATTTTTGTGTTTTATTGATGCGCGTTATTTCCCTTTGTGCGGGCGCTCTTCTTCGTGCAAATGGTAAAAGGGAGCCGTTTTAGA
>JARJDR010008830.1:0-13905 GCA_030264135.1 Myllaena sp. GC000078 | reverse complement strand
TTTCGCTGATAAACTTGGCGTTTGACAAATCTTTCACATTTGGTTGCGTAATATATCGAGTTTCATTCTTCATCTTTCATCCTTCGTCGCGATTTGTTCTTCCCACGTGATGCATTGCATTGCATTCGTCAATCTAATGACAAATGTCGCCATTAATCATCAAGCATCTCTGCTTGAGTGCTTGCGGATAAAAGTGACGTGCGGAGAAATTGCTTATGACTTCATTTTCGACTCAATACGTATATTGTGCGTGTCGTTCATTACCTATATCTCCAAATTTAATAACATTAATACCCTGGGTAAATTACACGTTATTATTCTGGTGTTGGCCCGGCGGCCAAACAAGGCTTGGTCCGCGGACCGCGCTTAAGCCGCCGCGGTTGCGTAAGCAAAAGAATGCGCTTTCGATGGGGTCATCAATATCCCCCCATGCGTGCATGCGTGAGGCCACAAATTATGCAGGCGGCTCGATAAATAGATGTAAACATGAATGTGACATAATGCACTACCTTTCCACCGAATACAGAGAGCGGCCTTGTTCGATGTTCAATGTTCGAATCGATGAAGAAGATGAAGAAGAAAGGCGCCGATCGCGTAGGAAATCTCGATAGGGGCGTTGTCGTAAATTACTCCAGCCATACTTTGCATTCTCGCCGGTATTATTCTCAATTCTCACATCATCAGAGACTGGGTGAAACTGGGTTAAATGATGCACCCAATCAGTGTGTCTGTGTTTTTTTCTTTTGCGGCGCGACACCTGTCAGAAGAGCGCCAAACGCGGAGGTTCATTCACATCGCGCACCGATGAGTGATCGCACGCGGAATTGGCATCCGGACGACGCGACGTTAGACGACGACACGGACGGACAAATCATTATTTTTAAAACGCACGCATCCCGACTGCCTATTTTCGGTGTGCGCACCACATTGCTGAAATTCAAATACTGCGTATGTACGACACAAACACTTAACGATGCCGGTGTAAGCGATTTACACTTTAAAATTAAATACATGGAAAAATATTATATGAATACCGTGCATAAATTAATTGCGCCGCGCTTCCAAATTTTCGATTCGTGAAATGTTGTTTGTCCTATGCAAATGCTTACATTAGTCATAAATAAATGTCAATGCTAATTGGAGGATGGCAATGGAGATTTACCGAAACTGGGGAATTTCTCTTTGGATGAATTTTTTTCGGGCGTTTAATTTCAAATGGATCTCACTTAACCCCAATACGTCGGGCGATTGAGTTGCTTTGGCGTCAGACTCGGCAACAAGTAGATTTACACTATAATAATGAACAAATAGCCTCGAATTATCCGAAATGATCGTTGAGGTGATCGCTGTGAATGTGCGATGGCGGCGAACCCAATAATTACGAAAATTAATAACGTTTTAAGTAGGTAGGTGTGAGCGCTTCCTCATTAGCGGTTGCGTCACGTTGCGCCTTTGGTGTTGTGGCTGCAACAACTTTTTCTCTCCTCGCCACGCCCACACGCCCAAAACCGACCGATTATGGCGTCCAATATGATTCGGTTAAGTTATGATTCGAAATTTTTTGGCATGCATACAATTTGCGCAAGTACGCTCGCATTGCGCTAATGAGAGTCCATTGAACGGGCGAATACGTCACGCGCGTACCGCAACTATTCATTGACGTTTGCTTTTCTTTTTATTACTATTCTCCCAGCTAATTTGGGGCCCACCATCCGATAATGGTTTGTTCTTAATGTTTATTTAGCATGACGACGATTTTGTTTCAACAAATAATGATAGTAATAGAGAGGATATGGTTGATGATGATAAAAGTGCCGAGTGCTAACGAGCGAAGATGATAGAGTAATTAGTGGCGAGCGTAAATTTGGTGATATAATTAGCGCCTTGCTAAGCAAACAAATTGTTGTTGAATTTTTTGCAAAGTTGTCGCTATTTTGATCTTGTTTATATTGATATGTTGTGATAGTGGTAATACGTATGAATATTAATTGATTTTGTTTATTATTTACAGTTGTAAGACGCGTGGGTGGTACGAGATGGCGCGTCATACACCGATTCGCGAAAAAATTCGCCGGCTGAGTGCATAGTGCATGCGCGTCTGCTTTGCGTGGTGATAACGTGCAATTCGCGTGTGAATAACATCTCAACAATAACAATAACACGATATTACAACGGACAACAACGGACATCAAAACGCAAGGTATTTATATATTTCATTCAAACCCAAATCACTCCACTGCCACCGATGAATTGTTATAAATAATTTTGACCCAAGAATTCCAACCTAAAACTTTCACTTGTTCTTAAGACCCACGCCTGTTATCAATGCGTCTCGTTGTCTCGTTATTCTCTCGGTCTAAATCAAATCGCAGCTCATAATTCATCTCGATGCAAGCAACTATCGTCTCATAATCAGATGAAGAGTATGCGTTCACAATTCATGCGCGTTTGTATTTGTTTACGCTTTACACTGTTCGAATACGAGGCGCGTAGATTGAAGATTGAATGCGATTGAATGAAATTTAATGAAACGATGCACGACTGTGAACGATCGCGATTAGACCCACCGCCACCAGCGGCAACGTCAACGTGGTCTCGTCTACGTCAATTTCACGGTTTCGAATCGAAATAATTCTTAATCGCTCTTAAGCACCCAACACCCGATCGTTTAATGAACGCCGAGCGGCACCACGGATTGTAACACCCACCAAGAGTTAATGAATGTCTGCATTCTTGCAGCAGCAGCACCAGTGTAAAATGCTTCCAGGTAAATATTCATTACACGCGCAATGAAGCGGAAATTTCAAACTTCAGTAACTCGCCGAAGAGTCCACATCCACGCAGTAGTTGTTGTGGTGTAGGTGTTGCGATAAATTGCAGGACCGGATTGCGCGCAGCAATTACCGCGCGATGCAAAATCAACACCTTTTCTCTAATTTGAATTAATCACATAAATAATATTTAACGACACATCGTTTATGTCATATTTTCCGCACCTATCAGCGGCGCGCATTTAATTAAATCCCGCGATAGGTATGGATAATTAAGCGATAACCACTTTACCTATATTACAAATTGTATATAAGTATATATTTATTATGCGCTGGTCTTTATCAGGCGCCAATGGACGCGGACGGACGCTAATGCCGTTACTTACGCTGCGCGCCAAACGCAAATTAAACGTATTTACACTCTGCAAATGCACTGAGAGTAATAATTGTGCAAATCGCATGATTGTCCTCTTGGTGCACTTTCTACACTGCTTTTCCACAGTGTTTGCACCGAAAATGGCCAATTTTACAGCTGCAGCTAAACTTATTTAACAGATTTCTTTATGGCGCCTAGCTATTAGATACGTTAAGTTTTCCGCGGAATCAATAGAGTTGTGATCGTAAAATTTTTACGATATCTACGCGTAGTTTACCGCTGCGCTCGCTGCTTATCTCTTTCGCTGAAGTAACAGTCGATTGCCAATAAACAAGACGCGAAAATAGGCGACGTCTCTTCTCGCGCAGATTATTTATATGCGTCGTTTCTAATCGCCAATGCATCTCTTGCGCCCATTGGGGCGCCGCCTTGCGTGCCTTTGTGATTTATGTGTGTTATTGGTGCGCCTCGTAAAAGCTACCCTAATGCACCGGGCACCGGCTGATGCAATAGCTGAATGGGTGTGGGTGGTTGGGTGGCTATTGTTTTTCACTCCCCCCGGTGTTTCTTTCCCATTGTTTCGCCTAATAGTTATGAATAGAAACGCATAGCTATTTGAAATGTCGCTGTCGTTCGTGATTTATTCGGCACGATAAACGTCGTGGTTTGATTTAATATCGTCGATGGCTGGAGGAATCAGTGTGAATCGAAAGTGACAGGCGTCGATATTTCAAATTTGGCTAGAATCGCATCGAATTGATTTATTATGCGCTTTTGCTTCATTACATGCGTCGCCCTGTCAAAACTGTGACTGTGCGGATAATGAATTTATTGCCAGCCCCGCATTGCGTGTCGATAACTTTATAATTGTAATTGTATTGACCTTATGCATCTCATGCATACTTATAGGAATGGTGTCGTGTGTTTATCATAATCGTCAAGTATGATTGAGTAATGTGATCAGTATGAGCGTCTTACTAAGTAGTTACATAATTGTAGTTATTTTGATTGATCTCTTTATTAGGTATTACACATGGGCGTATTTGCATGTTGGAATTGGAATGCCGTGTAATGAGGAAATGAAAACGGCGAAATTTTTGGCGATCGGCATTTTGGCGTACGTGACCCAGCTAAACAGCGTCGCGCAATCATTGTCGTCATTACAGGCAGTGAGCTGTATAATATTATGTCGAACTCCTTGCTTTGGAGACTAGAATCGCGAACATAAATGAGAGCGCCGTGTTTTTTACAAATATGCATTATCTACAGTCCGATTTCTTGTCTAAAACTTTCATTGTGATCGATATTGTATTTCTTCAAATCATCACTCTTCATGCAATTCGGTAGGGGGAGAGAAGGCGATAAAAGAAATTGGGTCACGTTTATATAATAAACAAATTTTGCAAATTTACATAACACACACAAACACACACTGACACATTTGTGCGCTGTGGGGAGTGAGGAGATTTTGCAGTTGTCGCGCGCACGTACGCAGCCACGCAAGCCACGGCATTGGGAGAGAGAAATGTTTATAAACGCGCGCGTGTGAATGGTGATGATTTGGCGCGCGCGCGCGCGCTTGCGAATCATGTGCCTTTCCGCGAGTTATTGCGCACATTGCGCATAGCGCACACATGCGGGACGCTCACTGCTCACGGCTACGACTTAAGTACCGACCAGTGCGGGTTCAATGAATTTTTCAATGTTAAATATAATCCCCCCACGGCACTGTCCCGTACGTACCCGTCGGCGTCGTCGTCGCATCGTTCCGCGTTCGCTAAATATTTTGCGAGTGTGTTTACACCAGGCGTATGGTGTGGTTTCGTTTTCACTTTTCACTTTGTACTTGGATTGCGTAACGTTTTCGCTAAATAGTCGCCGCGACACTCTTTCTCCTTTCCCGCGCCATGCCCCCACGCCGATTATATGCGGTGGAAAGGATATTAATTACAATTTAAATTTAGAGAGCACGATGGACGACAATCTAACCCGTTCTTCTTCATCTGGTGCGTGCGTGCGTGCGTGCGTTGGTGCGTGCGTTTTGAATGCCGTTAGCTTTCGTCCGGCCCGAAAACCGTTGCTAATGTATTAAGAGCGTCGAAAAAATTTACACATTAATTAACACACTTTGCAAGAGGTCTACTTTTTTCTCCAAAGCGACTTGTGTCTCGCATCAAGTACCTAGTAGTTTGGATTTGTGGTTTGTTGAAAAAGTAACTTAACTCACTTTCTTCATTTTTAATACTATGGGTATTCAAGGTTGTGAAGATGGATTGCATTGCGACTGCAAAAAGAAAAACGATCAGAATTAAAAATCTAAATTGCTTGAGTAATAAACGATCGCTCCTAAGTATTACTTTACACGTCGGGGCGTTGTGCGAAATTATAGACGTCGCTCGGACTCGGACAGGACGCCTTTTAGCCTAATCAAAACTGACAGGATTATTGAATTAAATTACAGCGCATGAACGCTCGCAATTGTAACGCGTTTGCACTGCCGTAGGGCTGCGGCAGTTATGGGCGGCTAAAAGTAACTATAGCTACTCGTACATAGTATTTAAAATACTTACTACAATGTTTTCTACTAGCTCTGTACGAATATGTTTGCGAATTTGAACATTTATTTCGATTGTATTCCTCACTTATCACTTATCACTTCCGCTATATTTTCTTGAGATTATGATCCATGATGGATGTTAAAGTTAAAGACGATTCGAGTGGAAATTGAAACAAGTACAACCAGTGAACGATTAATAACGCGCTCGTGGTCGGGTCGACTTTTCTTTTTATTGAGCAATCGGAAGAAAACACGCTCCAACGTTGAATGTCGAATGCTTATCACATTATGCCGTTATAAATAAGGATATTTACACGTAATTTATATACTTATAAAGTTATCAATATGCTGCAGAGGCAATGAGCAATAAAAATACATCGCTTATCTTCAGCGCGCATCTTATAATCGTTTCAGTATCGGTAATCGCCTTGAACGTGCAACCTGCTACGTTTTCCATAATTAATGACTTGACGTTGTACATTTTTCTTCTCTTCGGATTACTTTCTTAATTTGTTAATGATTGCGATGTCGGCGGTATTAATCAAGTGCATCGGGGCGACAAATTAATTACGCACTCATGCTGGTGAAGTTTAAGGTCATAATTGCGTGAAATGCGAAATATTTACAAACAATAGTCGCTCGTGCGTGTGTGCGTAATGAATCTCGCGCCCGGAAGTTTACGTCGCCGCTGCGCAATCTCATTTCTCATCACTAATTAACTATGGTCGAAGATATATTTGGAAACGTTCACTTCGCCAGCACTAACTATTCAATGATTTTCACCGTCCAAACCGCGTAAAGTCTTAACAACCACAGGGTGAAACTCAATCCGGTGCAATAGTATTAGGTGCGTACACCTACTTAGTGGTAGATGCGTAATGGTGTGAATATGGGCCATGGGTTATTTTTACTCCTATCGCACCGCGCTCTGCGCACGCACTGCGTTTGTGAGAGCAGCATTTATATAACAATAATCGACTCGCGGTGCGCTGGCGAAGAGGCTCGTATGTACGACACGGACTTAAGTCGTAAGTTACGCGTCTTAACGATACTTAAGTCGCTCTCTACACGCCGTTCGCGTCTTGTTGCTTATGGCGGCGGCACAGCAGTGGTCTTTTTGTTGTAACAAATAAATAGGCGCGTATAAAACGATATCAATTGAAATTATACATCGTAAAATGAAGACGTTAAACAGGCGGGCGCGGAAATTTCGGTGCGCGGTAATTTACGAGGGCTCGGGCATGGGTAGCGCGCCGCGGGACCGCTGTGCAGCGAGGGCTAAGTTAACTTAAGTCCCTCTCGAAGATATATCATTCCGGCTGCTGTGCGCCGAATAGATTTATCATTTACACAAATCCCTTGTTATTACTACTACATAAGTACGTAAAACTACTAAGAAAGTAGTTTAGGTATCGCCCTGTGTATTCAGGGAATACCGCTTTATCGATTCGAATAATTTTTTACGTGTGTTAAGTCGTCGGCAAGGCGGCGGCGGCAGCGGTCAATTATCAAATGCTCAATGACTTCGGGTGAATTATGTGCGCGACTACCGCTGTCTACATTTTTATTACGCATAATCTCTTCGTCGATGCAACGCGCTGCACTTGATATTAGTCGCGTTAAACGGTAATAAATTCGGGCGCATAGCAATTCCAATTTGACTTAAGAAGAGACGGTGGAGCCGATAAGGTGAACATCTTGACATTCGACAGCAAGGCGTCGATGAAGAGATGAGCAAGATTCACTGCAGTACCCACCCGCGTGGCATTAGATTTATTTTATTGTACTTGTACCTATCGCGCTCCTATCAGACGACATGACGCTACAATGCTACATGCTTATAAAAATATTGTGTGTGCGTTTGCGCTCGGTTTTATTTTATTTTTGCCTCATTGAATGCACAATCAAGAAGGTGGTTGGTTTCCATGTAGATGTCAATCCGTTCTGCGCTGTTATTTATCCGACTCTTCGATCCTTCTTCGAACATGCGTGATTCGTATTTATCGATAAGTACATTCTATAATACTACCACGAAAGAAAACAACAAGGAACAACTACAGGCGATTTTGACAAGGGAACTAAGAAAAAACCTTCTACTTTACTAGAGGGTAAATAAAACGGGTGTAATTTAATATTTATGACGCGTGTGTCCATGGTCTTAATGATGCGCGCCTATTAAATCATCGTTTTAGAATGCGGCTGCGGCGCCCCACACACATACTGGCTGAGATTCATCTAGATAACTAGATGGAAAGTGTTCCGAGAGCCACCCGCCGCGTTTCACATGCTCATATTCTATTCAACAATAGTTGCTATTGTGAACGTATGTTTCGAAACCCACCCGATCACCACAAACGCTTTTTTAACGATTCTATTCGATTTTCATTCCCAGCGCGCACGAAACAATCCGTTTCGACATTTAACGCGCATCCTAAACGACTCTGGACCAGCAAAAACTCGAAAGAAATTGTTTTGCTACACAGAAATGACTTAAACGTTACACTCTTGAGTGCGTCGTATGGTTGAACGTACAGGTGCTAAAATAAGCTTGACCTATGTCTCTGCTGTTGCGCGCAGACCGTGCGCGCATCTTTCGATTAGCACACACAGTCCGCATTGCGCCAATCCCTGCGGCGTTAATTTCATCTCAAAATATTGTAGGTACGAGATTTTCTACAAAGTAAACGGTTTAAGATAAAAAAATGGATATATGTGATTAATCAATATTTCTCCCGCAAAAGAACATAGTTTTGATTAATATATGCGCATTCCGATTGAAATTGATTATTTTGAACAAAGTCAATAAACTTTGGCAGTAACCTAGTATTATCAGTATTTATTCCTATCAAAATCGCGCGCGGCGTGTGTGGCGCACTGGTGCGGATGGGATGGGGAAGACTACTGCGTCGAGTGTGACATAAATTAAAACGTTTATTTTTAGCCCATCCACGGTGGCGTGCACAATGTTGCTTCTCGCGGGCATTTGTTCTCGCACGCGTACGAGCGTACTCATTGTTACCACTTTGATTCGATGAAATTCTTCCGTGCGTACACACATTGTAAATCATCCGCGTATTACTCAACACATCATCCAACAAACAAGTCTTCTTGTGTATTTTACTGTTTTTATTTGTTTGCTGTAATATAGCAAACAAACAATGGCAGGGAGGGGGAGGAGGGGATAAAAAGCAGTGACTTAAATGACTTAAGTCGGTTTAGGGTTTTACGTAACAAGGAAGTCGGCGGGCGCCGGCACGATGCAAATTCGTATTTAAACACAGCGCACACAACTTGGCGTTCCAATTATAAATTTAGAGGTGCGTGTGCGTACTCATGGCTCAAGCATTCACATTACTCTTTAACCAATGTGCCCAATGTATTTATGTCACACACCATCATCATCACCATCATCAACATCATCGTCGGGCGTGTTCGATAGCTAGACGCTAACCGATTATTACGAATGTTCGGCGGCGGCGACGGCGACGTCGACGACGACGACGACGGACTTGGAGCGTTGCGGCCGTGAAAGCTTTGCGAGTGGGCCGGCGCCCGTCGTTTTAAGCGTAAATCATGGCGAAACGTATGCGCGAGGACGCGATCTTAACCCAGAACTTTTGATTTATCATTTGCATTTCAATTGCGATTTCAATTTGATTGCAAATATTTTCCGGCGCTAAGCGGATTTATATAGGTAGATGTTGTGTGCGTGGGAGGAATTTTTATTGAGTTGACAATCGTGATGCGTTTCGTTTATTCTTCTTCCGCCCGACTGCATTTATTACGTACATTTTACGAGCGCATCCATAAATGTATCATCTCTTAATTGGCGGCGTGAAACGTTCGTAATCGTAAGAATTTTTTCGAAAATTCTTACAAACCACTTATCATAATAATCACATCGTAAATGCTCGAGAGCGCGTTTTTTATATAATTTCTTTTCTCGAAGTCGAAAGTGCCAGACAACGAAAGAAAATCGTTTGCCAGAAAATATTTTCGTTGAGTAAATACGATATTAGTTTTCTTCCTGGTTTACTAGTCTAAAAATGCCGCTGTCAACAACTTATAATTCAAGTCCTCAATGTTTATTAAACCTTAATAATTACAGCGCTAAATACTGATCACAGTTAAATGGCATACGCGCACGGTAGGTCAGTTACGAAAACACTTACTAAACACGCTGCCACCGTCGTGCGTCCCATTGACGGTGCCATCGGGCAGGATCTGCAGGTGGAAGTTCTTGATGAAGAACTGCACCTTGCGTGCGGCGCCGGCGCCAGCCGCAGCGCTGCGCTCGTTGCGCGTGGTCGCATTATTGAGTATCAGTTGTTCACCACCCGCACTCGCCGGCTCGGACTTCACTATTTGCACATTACTACTACTGCTGCTGCTGGTGGTGGTGGTGGTGGTGGTGGCTGTGAGTTCGTTCCCGCGCTGCTGCTGCAACCGCCGCTGTTGATGTTGCGCATGCCGTTGATGATGGTAGTGATAGCCCGTTTCCTCCGAGGAGGATGTGCCATCCTGCAGGAGCAGTCGATGATGGCGGCGCGGCTGCTGCTGCTGCTGGTGCTGGTAGAGCGATGCACAGTCGGCGAGAGCGACGCACATGTTGAACGCGAGCAACCAGAGGGTGAACGCCTTCACCATGACTGGGACATTGCCGGCGCGGACCCCCGGCGGACGGTGGTTGGCCCCTACGCCTCCTCCTCTTCACAATGGGGTGGTGGGTTGGGTGCTTATGGCATAAGGATGATTATACGTCTTCGACTATGGCAAGCGCGCGGAAGTGGTGGTGGCGGCGGTGGTGGGCTTCCGGTAGGGTCCGCAAGCAAAGACATCCTTGTGGATGAGGAAGTGCCTACGTGGTGGTGGCTGGTAACTGCCGCATTGGCAACGAATGAGTCGAAGTTCGAAGTTTGCGGTAGTTTCGCGGTAGTGGTCGTGTTCCCGTTCCCGTTTCGTTCCGTTCCGTTCGCGTCGTATCACGTCGGCGGCCGCGAACGCACTGTAACCGCCATGGGTGCCGGCGTTTCGGTGAGGCCGCGGCGCCGCTTCGCTGCTGCTGCTGCTGCTGCGCGGTGCTGACGACGACTACGGCCGGCCGGCACGCATCCGCACGTGGTCTCACTACGCAGGACGTAAGGACCTTTCTCCCCAAGGAATCCTTCGTCCTTTTTTTCGAGGTTTTTTCTTTTAAAATTTAAATTCTTAAATTTTAAAATCTTTTTAAAAGCAGGATGCTTATAATTAAAGTTTTCAGTGCACAAATGGGAGAATATGTAACAAAATGTATGGCACCTGCCGAATGTCACGTAGCCGCTCGTCGTCGACGATTTTCGCATTGGTGCACTTTGCCATGCATAATTTGTTTATGTTGAAATTTATATATGGGCGAAACGTCAGGCGTTGCCGAGTGTGAGTGTAGATTCCGTTGCGTAACCACTGCACGCATCATTTGCGATTTTAATAACCATATCCATAAATAATCAATAATTAATAAGACAAGATCAATACAAATAAATATATACCGTTTGTTGCGATTCTCCATGGGCGTTTAATGCAATGTGATTTAACTTAAGTCGTTTGGTATATCACAAATTAGTTTATAAACATAATCCGTTGGCGTTTGCGCCGCATCTCCGAGCGCTAATCGTATTCAAGCAAACACAGACATAATATGTGACAGTGATGATTTTATTTATGCTCAGCAAATACCGTTTTTGACAAATTGAACAATCAGCAAGTCTCTTATTGCAAAAAAATCACACACACCCACTCAAAAGCTATTTTTAATTAAATTGAGAGCCGGCAAAACCGTGAAAAGGAGACAACAATGCATGACACAGACCTTGGCTTCTTGGCACGATTTCGTTTTTCGGTTACATCACAACACCATCGCATAATGCGACTCGAGTTAAGTCAGTCAGTTCCGTTTCCGCCATTTGCCTTCATTGATGATGCGTGCGCTTGATAACTACCATATAACCACCAAGCCGGCGAGCAGCGACTAAATGCTACACGCTCGTAAAAGCATGATCTTCATCGGGGCGCGAACGCACGCATGCGGCGATGTCTTAATAAAATACCAAGATTATTGTCGCGCGCAGCGAGGCGTGTAAAACTTTTATGGGGCGACCACGGGCGTTAAATAATGCAATTGATACGCATGTTCTTCCCGCATCCCAAGGATCAGTATGTAAACTAGGTATGTACCGGCATCGTAAACGCAAGCCACAACGGCGTAAAGGGTTGGGGTGCGCCCCGCCCGTGAATCTGTTAGCGCCTCGCCGATCGTAAACCTATTGGCGCGACTTCGGGCACGACTCGTAAAAATCCACGTGTTTTCAAATGTCTCATTTACATGCAGTCAATTTTCAATGTCAAGTGTGTGCGCCGTGTATCAATGGCAAGTACCCACGCACGATCACAGGCGCACATTACTTAAATGTCATTCATTCATTATACACCGGATTGTGGTCGCGCGCGCATGGGGCTTAAGTAATTCTATGCGGATATTAATTGCGCGCCGCGGATCGAAAGCAATTTGCAGTAAATGAGCGCGAGCGGCAATGGGAGGACAATATCGCATGAGTAATGAGACAATTTAGTTGTGTGTGTGTGCTACGTGCAGGCCGCCACGCGCACGATCAGGCGCGGACGCGAGCGCGCGAATGACGTTCGGAGTATGCACGTGCGGATTACGAATCGCTTTGCGTTTTTATTATTAGTTAAGTTGTAAGTAATAATATTGCGCGAGTGCATCACAATTTAGTACGATGCGCTCCTTGTCGCGTAGGCATCGATTACATTTACTACTTTAACGATTTTACTACGAAATAGTACATTCTAGAGACGTAGACGTTTTCATAGACGACGAACACGTTGCGCAATTTTACAAATTACACTTTGTACTCGAACTCGTACTCATAATGCATAAATCAGGTTTTTGGAATTTACTCATCCTATAATCTATTGGATTGTAGGTACTTAAGTAGACTTATTAATCCTCTAATCGAAGTTAATTAAATTAATGAGCGATGCATATGATACGCCCTTGCCCAGGACGCGAGTGTCAGTGCTTATCATGGCGTTATGGTTATTGATTACGCATTATTATACGAATAGTGTACGCGCAACAGGTGTCGCTCGGCTTAAGATTGAGCACTTGAGGCATGCGCATAACTAGAACGCCTTCTGCTGGATGTGGATGTGGATGCTGCTCGTTTTTCTAATAATGTTTTCTACTGTTGAATGTCACGAGCCGATGATATATGAAGCAATTTGTTGAGAATTAAAGTGCGCCCACGCTTCCCGTTTCTTGTGGCAGCGCGCACAAATTTACCCTATTGCCTTTTTGCATGCGAATCCATCAGCTATTTGTTTCGTTTAAGTACGGGCGCTGGGTGAATCGTAAATTACGCGCGCAAACGATGCGTTTATACAATTGGTATTTACACAATGCGCGAGGGAGTTGAATGGATGGATGGCGAGATGATAAACTGCTGCTTCTTGCGTCGCGGGTTGTAATGAAGTGCGTACACATTTAGCGGTCTTGCGCGCAGAAACGAGAGGGTTTCTATTTAAATTTCCGTGGAATGTAAAGCAATTCCAAAATATCTATTTATATCCCAATAAGTTGAGAGTGCATAATAGAATTCGATACTTATGGTAACTCAACTCGGAACGAGTAAAAGTGAATAACTTTCACACCTTCACGCATCTTATCTTTCTGCCGGCCGCTTGAATTTCATCAAAACATACGTGTCTCTATTCTACCGTTACAGCCAACGCATGGAAATTCCGCACATTTTATTTAATTCGATAATGAATCGCGCTCATCATCATCATCATCATTATCGTCATCTAACGCAACTTAAATCATTTCCCCGGATGGACGGCGGACGATCATTAGCGCGGCGATATCGTAAAACACCCCGAAGTGTGTTTGATCTTTAATCGTTTACTACATCTGGGAGACGTGTGCGTGCCTATCGTTCGATTTTCTCTTCGTGCACCGAAGCGGTATATTTATTACGTCGATTCATTACGCATGCGTGGCTATCTGAGCGGTTGGATCGGGATGCTTTCCCGAAAATAACAAATCTCGTCCATCGCGATAAGATTTAATTAAGCGACGAAATTAGGTTTGCTTGCGGTGCGCTCCACACCTAGATAGCAGGTAGACTGCTATGGGAATTTAT
>JARJDR010008826.1:0-10488 GCA_030264135.1 Myllaena sp. GC000078 | reverse complement strand
TTCGCGCTCGATCCCATTGCGAATCTGGCAATACACCCACCAGCGGCGTGCAAGCTGGGTAAGAACGAGTTGAATGCGCATGCCATTCCGCCGCTGGCGCCGCTCTCCATGCCCAACTTTGATTTCGCATCGAACGACAATGATTGCTATGCGTCTGTCCACTCACACTCGGAGGGCAATGTCAAAAGTAGTTAATTCGTGTACATTTCATCATGGTGTACATTTTAAGCATAGTGGTTCAAATCAGAAATATTTACGAATACCGATGATACAAATGCGCGCGTTATTTTTGCTTCGAGACGATGTACAACGTACTTACGTAGCTATTTTGGAAAAGCACCCAATTGTACATTGATGTACATTTTAAGCCGATTATTTTTTTAAACCTTGTTGGTAAAAATGTTGTAAGTTGTAGTTGTAAGTGTACATTATTGTTGTCGGTTGTCAATTTTAAAATTTAGTAATTTAAGCTTTATCTTCTAGTCTAGCTGTGTATGTATGTAATATTTAATTTTGAAAACCCTAAACCCTAAATGTTAGGGTTTAGGGCCTAAAATGATCATGTTGTTGTAATTTTAAGCCAATTTGACTTGTTTTCATGACATTTATATGTGTTGATAGAACCTAACTAGCTTGTGAATATTAAATTAAGCATCAATGGAACAAAAGCACCACTTTAGACCTTCATTTAGGTTTGAAAATATATATATTTACAGGCAATTATTATAGATATAGACGATATTCATTTTGTACGTTTCCATCTCGTGCGAAGGGACAGAGATGCACCCTTCGCACGAGATGCCCAGTAAGCTTCAAAGTGTGTACACATTTGAAAAAATACTCTTGCGTCCTTTGGTTAGTTAAGTGTGGTGAATGTAAGCCGAAATCGTTCGCTAATTATTACCCTATCGGCGTTAATAATACGATAATAAGACGATTCGTCAATCATAACTGATTTGTATGCGAAGACTAGAGAGAAGGCCGTTATCACATTGAGTTCTCGCATTTGAGTGAGACTAAAGAACGTTTCCGTCGCGCGAATACAAAGCATTTTTGGAATAACAAAGCGTTGGGTTTGAGAATAATCATAAAATACGCCTCGCTACTACAATAGTAAAATATCTGCTTCATGATCGTCCGCGTGTTTTCTTGTGTTCTTTCTACAACTAAGTTAACAAACCACCGACGACGCTCTTAGGGTGCGTAGGGAGGCGGTGGGACATTGTACGGCGGCGGCGGCACCGTGTTGCCGAACGGCATCAAGTGCTCGTCGTAATCATCAATCAGACATGGATCGTCCGGGATGTATTCCTCCGCTGATATCGTGTGTGTGATGATCAATGAACAGAAGGTACCCATCAATGCAACACCACCTGTCATACAAATTCATCAATTTCTGCATTATTCTTAGATTCATCATAGTCATACCTGTAGCAGCAATGAGATAAAACCCATATCCATAAGTAACTGCAGTGTCAATCTTTGGATACATAGTGCCCAAAGACTCCTCCAGGAGTACAGCCACATAATAGCAACTGCTGATGATGGCCATGATCCACAGCACTGTGCAAGTGCTGGCCAATGCATACTTTCTTATGACATAGTATAAACTGCTGCGCGGACCGATAATATCGACGAAGAATCCCAACAATGAGAAGATCAGTGCCATAAAACACAGCAGTATAATGATGCGCATCATATTAACGACTGTGTTAGTGATGCACTCATATTCTACAAAAGAGAAATGTTACCATCTACCACTTTCGACCCTATTTCGCTTATAGTTGAAAGAAATACCTGCTGGCACCACGTCGGTGTAACCAATCCAAAAGAACTCGCTGAGAGTGAGATACGGCGTGCAAACACCTCCAATGATTTGAAACCATTCCAGTTGCACCAGGGACATGCTGATCAGGGTGATTGTGATCATGTGGAATGCCGCCGAGATGAGATTGCATTCCTGGCTCTTTGGATGAATCCACACCAGGATCTGGTTGAGTATACTGTTACGCGTCGGCATCGTGGTCGTGGAGGTCGTGGATTACACACAAGAATCTTATTGGAAGATTTATAACACTGTGTTACTCATCAGTTATTATCGCAACCAACGCGTTGTCAGTTTAGGTGAGTTTAGGCGAATGAAGCTATGTATTTAGCGCATATTTTACAGGGTTTCTATTGATTGTTTGTATTTGATTTGATTCGAAAGCAATGAAGCTTGATAATGAAATTGTATAAAGTACTCTACGCGCACCTGTAAACACACGCACGATGACAACAGCTGACCCACAATCAAGGTGTGGAGAACAATCGATAAAGCACTTGACTGCTTTTATGTGGCGGCATCTGTTTACTGATTAAATGGTCTGTGTTTATAATCCACGGTGTGCTCACGCTCACTCACGCTTAAAAAATAAATTATTATATCATTAATTCGCGAATTGACGATGATAATGAGATGCAATGAGTTCTTCAGCGTCGTTAATGGCGGAAGTGGCGGAAGTGCCGGAAAAGACAAATTTTATTTGAAAAACACGCAGAAAACGAAGATTGCCGATGGCGTGCACCAATCGCAAGCGTTCTGCTGACGTCGCCCAACGTTCACTGCGCGCGCGCGACGCGTTCGACGCCTTTCGCGCGTGCCTTTCGTGCCGTTCGTGCCTTTCGCACTTTGAGCGGGATTCATTCGACGCGCGTCGCAGCAAGGCAAGAGCACTCTCCTTGCGGCCGCTGCTGCGCCTGTTGGTGGCTGCCATGTTTTGTTGATCGTCGCGCGCGCGGGGTGTGTGTGTGCGACAGCAGTGAGGAGTTGCAGTGCGGTGATCTTTCGGCAGCACCACGTCGCCAACCCCGTCCGTAAGGTAAATAACAACATTTGCACTCACGTTTCTTCGCGCGCCATTTCGCAATTCGCCATTTAATTATGCCCCGTGCGCGCCACGCACACCCATCACCCAAAGCCCCCAGCAACCGATCGGGAATGTGCTGCTGGAGGCAGGAGGCATGTGATGCACGCTGTTTCTCGGTGAGATTCTTCCCAATGCGAATTGATTGGTATTTGGGGAGAAAGTCGAGAAGATGCAACGCGTGCATGTATTGTGCAATTGCATGTGGCGGTAGCGGTGCATCTTCCCGCCTAGAACAGACGCGGGTGCATACACACAGTAGTGTTGCATTACAACCTGCATGGCATTATGCCCATTCTTACAAAATGCTCTAACTCTGTAATAATGATATGAATTGGATACAATTGCTTTCTGATCGCCCAAATGTACTTGCTGAGTATGTGGTACTTGGGTACCTGGGTATCACTTGTACGGAACGTGTGCGCTAGTTTCAAGCCGAAAAACACGGCGGCGGTCAAGGCGACACACGCGGCATAATAAAATTACGGCGTTTATTTTTGTGGCTTCGCTTGTCGTACAATACCAATCGAAAATGCATCGCATAAGCGACGAATGATTCGCATGTCATCATCGTCATCATCATCATTATTATCAAGTTATCAACATTCGCACGAAATTCCGTGCTGCTCGGCGGTAGCTCTCTTATGTTGCTCACTTTTTCGTGACGCATGCGATGCAAAACACATCGCCATTCGGCACGCGCGAATCGCATGCAACCGCCTTGCAATACGTATAAAAATATCAATGATTCAGGTTTCAATGTCGACACGACTACTATTTGTACTGTTTTTTGTTTGCCCGTGCGCGTGTGTATTCCAAAAATGGACGAGATGCGATGCACAACTTTGTTCCCAAACAATGCAACGCACTTGGCACCTTACATATCATACGGTTAGTTAGTTAGCAGAAATGTTCGCAAACGCGCACTTTTCCTTTGCTATCGGTGTGAATGAAGAAAACAAAAAATACAATTAGATTCGTTATCAACTTGGTATCGCTCGTATGTTCAAAGCGCATGTATGACACATAGGTCATTACTATATTTGTTAGATAAGAAGAACATGGAATTTATCAGCATTGAGTACAATTAGCAAACTGAAACGTTTATATGTTTGTATGGCGAATCAGTGCAAATACCATTTAATTGTGTAGTATTTTCCGAACAATGACTGATAGGTACCTAGGTAGATGCCCGACGAACTCGGCTAGACGGTTTCGGAGACGATGATCTTAAAATAACACGCATAATGTATTGCATTCCGCTTTGTTTACCTCGTATTTAACTTGCGAGGAGACAGCCATCGACCGGCTTCAACTCGTAAATATTTTCTGCGCAAATAGAGAAAGAGAAAGTCGTTTATATATCAAGTATTTGATGTAGTAATTTATACAACGAATGAGACAAGATGCTATCTTCCTTAACGATTCTTAACGGTTCTTTGAATGAACGAATGATTGAATGAATCAGAATCAGCGATATTTACGTTTAACTTAATTTGTTTTCAGGATTTACAATGGGGTTCTGCAACCAAACTGCGAGAGAATACAGTGACTATTGAAACCCACCACCAACACAACACCACTTACACAACACGCCCTCCGAAACTATCCCTTTCAAAACCCACAAACACTCTCTCGGCAACTTTGGAAACTGGAAACGAATAAAACGATAAACACACGCCTATATACACACACACAAGACGACAATAGCGACGAAACAGGACACAGCGACCAATATTTAATCAATTCGACGCCGCGACGCCGAAAAGCTTCCGGCGCTTCCATGAACAACTCCACTTGGGCAGCGATGCACCCGATTCTTTCGTCGAGCGCGAGCCAACGACGCCGCAACGATGCGTAGCTGGTGGACGGCGTTCGGCAGCAACACGTCGGCTGGCGCGCAACGCCATCGCCGACCCCAGCAGCAGGAGCCTGACTGCAAGCGGCACACCGGCACGCGTGAACTATCCTGAGCGCGCACACATCTTTCCCATACTTCCGCATATATGGCATCGCTTTAAAACAAATTCAAAGGTACTGAATAGGATTTGCGTTGGTTGGCGGGTGGTAATAGTTGTTGTTTTGCAGCGTACGTAGTATTATGAAGTATCCGCAACTGGTGTCCATGCCCTCGGCCGTCTCCGATTGGCTGGAAGAGCAGCTGGAAGCGCGCGGCATCGACGCCGTCGTCTACACGCGCTACGTGCTTAGCCTGCTGTACCGCGATCCCGTCGACATAATCTGTCCCGATCAGGACCTCCACTTCACGCATCCGAACAAGGTGCGTGGGGCGCCCTTCGTAGGCCATTAGCATGTCATTAGTTTGCGTCTTTAGTCACTTAATCACTTCTAGCAAATAATCATGTTGATGGATGGGTAGATTTGTTTCGGTTTCGGGGAAAAATAATGGTTGCATGTGATTATCTCTTCTTATGTAGGAAGCGAGACGAGCCGGCGGCGGGGGCGGGCGCAAGCGCTTCTGTCACGGCAGCGCGCCGAGCGAGTACGCCGCGCGCTGGCGGCATGCCGACGACGCCGATCGACTTAAACGCTCCGCAGCCGTCGAATGCCTCAAGTCCGCTTCGGATCAGGTAAAAACACTCGCAGCCCGTTCGACATCAATTCGACTGCGGTTGTTGTTGTTGTTGTTGTTCGCTTCTTGTTTACATGGTGGTGTTTGGATGCAAACTCAAACCAGAAATGGCATGCTTTACTTAAGAATTTTTGCGTGTTGTTTGTAGAAGTGTGGTATTGAATCACTCGTCGACGAACTCTGGGCGAAGCTGCAAGCGATCCAGCACAGCGAGGCACACGAAGCCGACGTCGACGCCGACACGCAACCGATCAAGATCCCCGCCGCGGCGAAGAAGCTCTCCGAGCGCGACTCTGCAAAGCGCTACTACGCCGCCTTTCCGGCGCTCTCGCGGCAGGACGCAGGCGGCGGGGCGTCGCCGAAGTTAATCCATCTCATTCCGAAGTGGTTCGGCTCGCCAAAGCGTCGCATTGTGGGTGGTGGAGGCGGTGGGAAGAAGCACGACCATCATCGGCTGCACGCCGCGTGCAAGCCGGAGCCGGAGATGAAAGCACGTTCGGTCGGTAAGCAGCGATACGGTAACTATTACGCGCGCAACGCGAACAACTCGGCACCGGCGCATGCTGGTGGTGCGAAGGAGTCCAAGCGTAACGCCGGTGGGAACAACAACAACAACAAAGGTCGCAGCACAACTGTCGCGCAGGCGATGGCGACGCATACGCCGGACGACATGTACGACGACCTACCGTTTGACATTCGCGATTTGCTCGAGTCGCCCACGCCGCCCAGCAGCATGCACGTCGAGCTGATGATGAACATGGCGAATATGCGCGATGCCGGCGGCAGCAAGGCGTTTATCCCCAGTGGCACCAATATTATTAGTTCCATTTGGTCCACCGGCAACGCGGTCGCCGTCGACGCTGAAGACGACGACGACGAACCGCAGCTGGATCGCGAATTCAGCAACATCGCCATCGATCGCACGCTCTGGGCGTCGCAGGCGCCGCCGTCGCCGCCCACCAAGCACTTCGACTTTGACGACGCCATCGCCGAGCAGGTCGAATGGAGCTTCAAGATGGAGCGCTGGTCGGACCCGCCACCGCCGCCGCTGGTCGACAGTCACGTCAGCAAGAGTCTGCTGAAGCTGAACCACCATCGCGAAGGCAGTTGCTTCACTGAGGTGAAGCCACGCGTGGGCGCTAAGCGTAAGTCGTTCGAAGCATCACCGCGCGCCGTCGTAGTCACGCCGCCGGAGCGTGAGAGTGCCGGTGCCGCTAAGGAGGATTTGCTGCATTCGGCGAGCAGTCATTTCAAGCCGATCAACGAGCAGGCGGTGGAGGTGAAGCGTCACAATTACGCCGATGGCACCACGTTCGCCATCGATGGGCGCATGGATCAGGTGCGCTTTGAGCGCAGCGCCAGCGGCACCATGTATCTGGAGGCGAAGCGCTACTACGAGTACAAGAAGCTCGACGACGACGGCCTAGTGCTGAAGTTCAACGTGAACCAGAACGATAAGGCATGCCAGACGGAGGTGATGGTGGTTGAAGGCGATGGCGACGCTGGCATCGATTACGAACTGCTGCTGTACGAGAACCAGTGGCAGCGCGGCACCACCGCGCCTGTGGTGGTTATGGAGGAGGAGTGCGAGCGCCCCGACAGCATGATGGCCGAGCTGTTCGGCAAGGAGTCCAAGTGCGAGAAATGCCATGTGGCGTCGTGGGACAGCAGCCCCAGGTCGACGGACGCCGCGGATATCTGGAACGGCGAGATTTGCATGACGTGCCTGCACGTCGGTGCCGAGTCGGCGAGCAGCTTCCACCTGACGCCGCTCGACGAGCGCAAACAGCTGCGTGAGGACATCGAGGAGGATGGCGAGCAATTGTTATCGGATCTAAGCAGCCTGCAAAAGAACTACATGGAGCAGGAGGAAGAAGCAGCTGACGACGACGTCGATGAGGAGGAGGAGGAGGATGAGGACGACGAAGGAAAGGAGGAGTTGTCGAGCGTCGCGGAGGAGACGTGCGACATCGGCGCGTTGATCTACTCTGCATGCGGTTCGCGCATCAAACATCGCGGTAGTGACGCCGCTGGAGGCACGACGGCGGCTGGTGGTATGCCGATACATTCGGCATCGTTCAGCTTTGCGACGCGCCTCCAGCAGGATTGCCTGCTGAAGATGGCCACCATACCCACCCTGCGCTCGGTTACATTGTGAGCCGACATCCAAAGAAACGCACCAACCACATAACACATCCCAACACCGCATTACACGCGTCGTGGGAAATGAATTTTAGTGCTTCTTAAATTTACAATTTACGCATTTCCAAACCACGTAAATGTAAACTTAAGAAAGAACTTATTTCGCGCGCAGCATACTTACTACCACGCACGACTACCACACGCCGCGCGGGCGAAGAACAACATTCAATTCGATATTGAATGTTTGTAGAATTTTGTTGTTGCGTTGTTTTGATTCGATTTTCGTTTTTAACGAGCGGGCGCGCGAACTAAACGGGTTCGCTGCGGCGGTGATTTCTATGTTTTCATTTCATTCGAGAAAGTATATCACAAGGAAGGAAATAATTAGGAAATCTTTAATCATTTAGTGGCAAATTTGAGGAAGGCCACATTCGAAGGCGTTTCATTTCTACCACGAGGTTGAGAGAACGAGCGGCGGACGACTTTGCGTGTTGGCCGAATATATTTTTTCCCAAAAGGCGCTGAAAAAGTCATTGAACACGGGTCGTCCAGAAACAGCAAAATGAGTATATTACAATAATTGTGAACTAGTAGTCAACCCTCGTATAATGAATATTTTATTTTAATCGTGGAAATATATAATTAATTTTAAGCATCTGAAATCTAACGGAGGGAGATTTCACACAGGATGCAAGACGATTGGTTTTCAAAAAGAATGGGCATTTGCTAAAACTGCCCAAAAACGCGAAGACAAGAAGAAGTAGTTTGTGTTTTGTTGAAAAAAGTTAACCCTTCCAAAAAAAAAGAAATGAGTAAAAACACAAACACTAATTATCACCAATATGATTAGATAGTGCATATAATATAATATAAATAAATTGAGGAGAGTGCTAGTAACGAGTACGATACATGTCGTATGAGAAGTGTTTAACTTCTCTAAGAAACGGCAGGAAAAAAATATAGGGTCAGTTGCGGAGGTTTTTAAGTAGCAAAATGGGTATATGGATATGGATATTGTACAAGAGTAAATGTAATCTAATCCATTTTTAGTTCTCCCCCAAAAAACAAAGTGGATGACTGCAAATATCAAGAATAGTCATCCGGTTCGCGTGGATTCCCATTAAATTGCATCGCAGCCCCCCACGGCGTATATAGTCAGTTCGAACCAAAGGTTGTTTAATTATTTTTACGCGTTTTTGCGATAGCGGCAGCGAAGTAGGAGGAAATGTTTGGAAGTTTATGATCAACGCGCGCGTTTGCTTTGCTCAGAGTTAGATAGCATATTCGTTGTGTTCGATGGTAATCTAATGGGAATTCCAAACGCGTGTCGATAAACATTTTTAGTTCGAAATAAATCAAATCGTATTAATTCGGTGCAAAATGTGCATAAAGCAAAAGAATGAAAAGTTTCACATTTTGATTGTTAACCATGTGAAAAAGTCCAAAAACAAAGTATATATGAAGCGAGTTTGATTCATCGGTCGCTTGTTGTCGAAGTAAATGTCTTGTATGAATGGAATCGTTTTTGCAAAAACGCAGTTGCGCACATATGGCGATTTCATTTTCCAAAAAAAAAAAACAAGACCGAACCGAATTGGTGTATTTTTGTCGTTAATTTCTTATGCTGCTCAAGGAGCATACAGATTTCGTTCCGTTTTAATTATAAAGAAATACAGCAATCTGATTCGCTTTGATTGCGCATGTAAAATACGTTAAATCCATTATGTTAAATTGATTATTATCGAAGTAATTTGCGTAACTTTGTAAGGTCGTAGGTAATTTTCTTTTAGCAAAATATTGCGCGGTTGTAGGCGCGTAGACATCGGCACATTGTTTAGCCGAGGCAAACGAAGAATGATGATTTCTTATTATTTTGGTGGAGCGATTGACGTCGATGCCGTCGTTTTTGAAGCACAGTTTCTTGCCATCGACTTGGTCGTTAGTGGGTGTGCGGTCTTTACGTTGTTGATTTTGTTTCTTTGCCACTACCCGCCGCGGAGTTGTTGAGTTTTTATTTGTCGCGAAAATTCTATTTGTTGATTGATTCGAATGCATTACTACGCGTATTCAGTTTGTGGACGAGGCGTCGAAGTCAATCGCCAGAAAATTAAAAAACCAGAATCTAAAAGGGAAAAAAAACTATAAATAACTAGTATAAAAATATCTTATAAAAGCAGTCAGCGGTTGGTGAACGGAAGGAAGAAGACGAAAAAGAAACAGAAAAAGAAAATCAAACAATTCGTAGGGAGGAAAATAATAATAAAGCAAATAGTTCTTGTCTAAATACACGTTGATGGTAGAGAACGTGATGTTCATGTTCAGTTTGAAGAGACAGAAGCGAAGTACATAATTTCAAAACCAAATTATCAATTCCATTAATAATACAAGTAAAACAAAACAAGTAATGAGGATATGTTTAGTGCCTACTTTTCCATCTTATTCATCATTGTATGCCTTAAACACATGAATAATTATATACATAACATTAATATATTATAAATGATGAGATGGGAGTGTTGCAAATGAAAACAGATGCAGCGATATACATATAATTGATACGATACATATGCATTGGGGAAATTCTCGGAACAATGTTAATTTTAGCAAAACTAGAATTGCAAGAGGGATGTATCGTTTAGCAACAAACCAAAAAAAAAATATACAACAACCATGTGGCTTATTCTATTCTAATTTGACGAAGACAAAATCGTTTTTTGCGTAGTTGTAGGTAGGTAGCGGCATCACTGTTCTTGGCAGAGAGTGATTTGCATATGCAAAGCAGACGAAGAAGAAGATTATGATGAGAGGAAAAATATTACTTTTGTGCGTGCACAAACAGTTACAATA
>JARJDR010008825.1:0-15813 GCA_030264135.1 Myllaena sp. GC000078 | reverse complement strand
TGATTTCTATTGCAAATAAAAATTTTAGTATGATATTTAAGAAGGTTCAAAATATATTTTAATTAAAGAAAAAAAAATCAATTTTTTTGAAATTGATACTGTGGTGTTACCCCTTAAATTTTATTTATTAACATATTTATGTAATGTATCAAAGTGAGATGCATCAAAATACATTTTTTACATAACTTTTGAATTATTGTGTTAGTTTTTTTAAGCATCTCAATCTTAAGCTAGGATATGAATCATGACGAAGTGCTCAGAAGTGTGTTAAGTCTGCTAATGAGATGCACCCTCATTGAATTTGATGCTGACATGCATAAATTTCACAAAAAATCAATACTATTAAACAAATGACTTGTTGCCGCTCCCTTCGCCATCATCAGTTAGCATTCACACGCGCACACAACAATATAAGCGTAGGTGTAATAAGGGATTGGCCACTGCTCTCCCCCGGAGGGTGGTGAAACGCCCGCTTGACCCGTTTGCACAGTGGTTGTACTCGTCTTTTAGCGGGCGGTGCTCCAGCCAAATTATTACGCCAAATATTTATTGCAAACTTTGCACCACGACGATGACCACCAACCAACATGGGCAATAAATTAGCGACGTTCACCGAGCAACAGCTCGAAAACTATCAAGTAACAATCTCCACCTAAACATAATAATGTTAATAATAATTTTTGATTTCTAGGATTGCACTTTCTTCACTCGCAAAGAAATCCTAAGGTTTGGTTTGTTTTTTCTTGCTTACTAGTATCGATTTATTGTTGTTGTATGTAAATGTTTTGCATTAATAATTCTTGTTGTCGCCGAAGAGTGTTCAAGCGCTATCGCGAAGTACGCGCCGACCTAGTTCCCAAGTGCATGACCGACCATCAGCCGGTCAGCGTGCGCGTGCCGCTGGACAGCATGGAGAAGTTACCCGAGTTGAGGGTGAGTTTCATTTCCACTCGCATTGCATATGTGTTTTTATATTTTAAAATTATCCTCTTGCATTCGTAATACTAGGTAAATGTACACTCGCTCGTCTCCTCCATTTTTTTGTTCATATTTGCGACGCTCTTTCATCGACTTAATACCCGCACGGGGAACTTGCGCATAAAATATTCAGGCGTGGGGATTTATAAGGATGACGACGACGACGACGGCAGGACTTTTTGCATGGTTTTGCATTTCTTTTCTCTCACCACCGTCGTCGTCGTCCTTTTTATGCGCTTTTCTTGTCACTTGCCAGCGCCGCACAACAAAACCAAAAAAGTTATTAAAACATTGAATGAAAAAAGTTTCCCCTTGACGATTAAAACCTGTGCTCTTTTATTACTTACTAATATTTATTAGTTATTGTATTTCGTAAGGAGAATCCATTCCGCCGCCGTATTTGCGAGGTATTCTCGCGTGATGGTGAGGGCAATCTCAGCTTCGAGGATTTCCTCGAGTTGCTCTCCGTGTTCAGCGAACAGGCGCCGAGGGATATCAAAGTGTTTTACGCCTTTCGCATATACGGTATGCTCGTTTGATCCTCACTCTCCTCTTTCTTATCTATTTTCTTTTTCTTTGGGTTTAGATTTCGACGGGGACAATCACATCGGGCAGGAAGATCTAAACGCCGCAGTGAGACAGCTGACGTGCGGCGAGCTCGCCGCCGATGATGTCCAGCAGATCGTCGAGAAGGTCGTAGAAGAGGGCGATGTAGATGGTGATGGGAAGCTGTCTTACATGGAGTTCGAGCATGTTATCACGCGCGCGCCCGACTTTCTCTCCACGTTCCACATACGCATCTGATTCTTGATGCATTTGCGACCCACTTATTGTTACTTACAATTAGTCGATTTTGCACTTTCCCCGAATTGTATCTGTAATAATCGTATCAAATGTACCAACTTGCAAACATTTTCCTTTTGGGGTTTAATTAATTAGATTTTTATTAGCGCTCATCTCGTGAATGTCTTTTTTTTACGAGTTGGAAACAAAGCGCTCGAGCTTAATTGCAGAAGAGAGGAAGAGTTTACACACTCCATGCGCGAGGATAAAAGTTGAAAATTTAATTAACCGCGCATGTGTGCAGGTGTGTAGGTGAGTGGCAAAAACATTCCACTCCAACCGATTCTGATTAAACAATAATGAAGAACAAATACATCTTGGTATTTAATTAAAATAAATGTCGTATTCTTCGCGAAAACTTTTCGTGCTGGCCAGGCATAAAAGGTCACTGGCACTCTGCGTAATTGGATTGTAATGAATTTATTTTTATTGCAAACACGACAACACGTGGCGCGTGTGCGAATTACATCTTTGCAGCATATTGCTATTGCGTTAATGCTAATAGATAGGACACGCTATAAGTGGTAATCGAGGAGAAGGAGCATATCGGCTGTGGGGCAAAAAATTGATGAGCAAAACAGCGACAGCGTTCAGTTTTATAGATATATATTGTATACGATAACATCATCACATAGTCTCAATTAGTTTTTTTATTCGCATTTGATATTTACGACAAAATACATATTTGCCCTCCTCCGGCGTCAGTACTCTGGAGGAGGCGGTGGTCGGTTGGTTGGTTCATGATCATCGTCCTTCATCGATATAGACTTTTGCAAACGCTATTCAGACCGTTTTTTGGCACAAAACTTAATAAATTGCAACATTCATTTAATTGTTTTTAATGAAAAGAAATAAATTCCAAATGATTGAGAATCACTGCATCCGTTTCGTTTTATAACATGTCAGCAACATGTAGGCGGTTAGAAGAATAGAGATTAATTGGATTACTTCTGCGTTATTTCTCCTTAGTTTTCAAGAATGGATCAATAGCGAAAAGAATTACAGTAAATCATTTTCCACTATAATTTTCCAGTTGTTAAATTTTAGTTAATTATAATAATTACGAAGATGGAGTCAATTAAATTAAGTAAAATTCGGTATCGATTTAATTATTGATCCTTGCTCAATATTTGATCAGTTTTCCGCAAGGTGGCGCATCATGTATCGAAAAACGCTCTAAAATTAATTATCCTTGCTTTTCATGTCATATTAAACTATGAAATTAATGAAATCACCAGATGCTAATGAGAAAATGTAATGATTTTTCTTTTATTACCATATTCATTTCACGTCGGTAAACATCTTCTTTAATCTCATGATGGTTTTTAGTAATATAGGTAATTAATAAGTTTTTTATAGTTTAGTTTGTTTTAGGAACACAAAGGCACGCGTAGAAACACGGTGTATTGGTGGATAGTGAAAGATAATGCAAATTGATTGTCAAACGTAATGAATTGCTATATAGTTGGCACGTTTAAAACTAACCGAATAAACACATCTTTTGAAACTACACACGATTAGGCCTAACGAAGAAAATTAATTTTTGTCTGTTTTGTTTGTCGCCCATTAGAATAGAGTCGTTTTCGTAAATTCTATAAATTCAACATTGATATCAATTTGCTTACACATTAAGTTTCCATTCCCTAGTATATATTGCTATCTATTTGCAATCAAACGAAGTGTTGACGTTGTTAATTTGGTCAAGAAGTCAGCTGCTTAATTAATTGCACGAGAATTACCACTTTACTCATGAATTAAAAAAATGATTTATAATTGACCGAAAAACAGAAGATGAGCACCCCTTTTTCCGATTAACACACTTAACATACAGGATATACACACACACACGCACTCGCGCGCATTCACATGGATCACAGATTTTAGTAGAGATAGTGCGAGGAGCGGCGTCGCATTGGTGGCGGTGCACGCACCAGCCGCGGATTGAACGGCCCCAGTGCCGCCTCGTTGGTGGACGACGCGCTGCGATAGAGGGCAGTTGGCAGCCGGAAGCGGCATGGCCGCTGCAGCCATTGATGGTTGAGCGCCCAGTAGAGCAACGGACTGAGTGCTGAGTGCACATGGCCGAGGAGGAGGCAGTAGCGCTCGACGAGCACGGGCACGGCGCCGGCAACCGCCTCCGAGTACAACCGGCACACGACGTGCGGTGCCCAGCAGCCGGCGAAGACAGCCGCCACCCACAGCAGCGAGTTGGCAAGACGGCGGCGACTACGCAGCGTGCTTGTCGGAGGGCCGACGTCCTCGGCATCGTTGCACTCTGTGGTGGTGGTTCGTCCTCTCCGCACGCCATTATTATCCTGTAATTTGTTATTGGCTATGTTTAAAGGGAAGGAAGGAAGGGTAGTTTTACCTCTGGTTCCATACGGTTGGAGATACCCGCCACAATGATGACATGTGTGGGGCGGCGGAGCAGGGGCATGGGCAGAGGTAGCTCCCCGTGTTTGGCACGTGCCGTAAGCGAAAGGGCGGTGAGTTTGGCATGGACACCCAGATGGCTGGCGAGCACCGCGCACGCCGGGATAATATGCACGCAAACCACCCGGACTATAACAAGGGTGCGACGTAGAGAAGAAGAGGTGGTGGTGGTGCGTTGATGGATGAATTGCAGCATGCCAGCAAAAGCGGCGGCTGCCAGCCACGTGGCGGCGACAACGGCGAGGAGTAGTGGCCGGCGGCGCACCACCTGCGTGGCGGGTCGGTAGTTCTTCACGGTAAGGTAGCGATCCATGGAGATGGCCATCATGGAGAGCGTGGATGCGGAGACCGGCCAGGTTTGCACGAAGAGCGCGATGCGCCTCCAGACTGGTGGCCAACCACCACCTCCACTGCTAGTGCTGCCGTTGTGCGGCGTTGCTGTGGTTGCAGTGATGGTGCTGCTGGTTGCGTAGGTGGCCGCCGTCACCGGGCCGCTCACGCAGCACACGAAGAAGTCGGCGGCGACCAACCCCAGCAAGAGTGGGCTGCGATTGCGTGCGCCTGGCCCACTGCAGAGTGCTAGCCCCAGGCTGCCGTTGCCCAACACTCCCACGAGGAAGACGCAACCGTATAAGCTCAGGATGTAATCCATGCTGAAGGGTAAATTATCATTTTTTACCCTCAAATAAATTTGCCTTCTTTACTTTACAAAGAAATTAATATTTAGTTTGATAGAGAAATAAAGAGCGGTTTCTAATTAGGAAGTAGGATTAAAACTTAGTAGCGAGTGGCTTTTTAATGCGCGCATTAAAGGATAATTTACTTATGTCGAATGTCATGCATTTTGCGCTGCTTTGCCCCCGAAAACTTGGAAGTTCGTACGCGCGCACGCTAAGGCATTATCCTTGCCGCGAAACGTGTCCTGGCAAATGTCAGCCCGCCGCGAAGCGACGCGACGCGATGCGTTAAGTGACGGAAGAAAATTATGTGCGGCGAATAAGTTTCGCGCGTGTAGTTTTATTGAGTTTCGACTTCTTCTTCTTCTCTTCTGCTTCTGTCATTTGGGACGTTTTGTCTAAACTCTAGCTTCTCTCAAGAGATTCAAATATTGTTTATTTAAAATTTTCCTCTTTCTACTTTAATGGCTAATAAATAATTTGAAATACATATTAATTAATAACCTACATAATAGATTCAACCCTGTTGCGTGCGTTAATCACTTAAATTTATATCTGTTGTGTATTTTTGCTAGGCACCACCATCCCATCCACACCAACATTTTGCGGTAATTAATAATAATAATAATAAGAAGAAGAAGAATAATTGGAGCACAGTTTAAGCAGTAATTTATGTTTCGCGTACGTCGCGAGCGAGAGGGTTGGTTGGCAAAAGCGACGACCACCAACCACACCGTACCGACGGACGAGCGAGCACAAACTGCCGCTGCCGCCCCCGAGTGGCACGCAAGCCACCCCCAGCATCCGTGCGGCGCGCATCCACCAGGCCGCCCTCGGCGCACCCACACATACATACGTCACACGACACAGTTACGCATTTTCGGGTGCGATATGTAAATCGACGTTATCTTTGCACTTCTCCCAATATTCCCTCCCCACACCCCTATACACATACTCAGTATTACAATTTCGTCGTACATTTATAAGTGTCAAACGGAATAAGTTACAACATTCATCACGCTTTGGAAAATATTTATTTTACTTCAACTTGCTTGTTTTTTTATTAAAAGAATTCCCTACGACGCCAATGGTATTTGAACGTTATAATATGTTTGCGTATTCATCATAATGTCAATTTGCGCTGCGAGAATGATGAAAACGTTTCAAGACGAGGAACTTCTGATGACGTTTTCGCCGCAAAAAGGGGCAAAGCCCCGCGCCGGAGGAAAAAAAACGAGTTTAATTATTCAGTCGGTCGGCGCGGCGGGAACTTTGCGGCTGGAAAACAACGCTAAACTGAAACAAATATAATTTATAGGTGAAATGTGAAATTTAAATTCAGTTCATCGACTCTTACATTTGTGGTTCATGTTCTTCTTATGCTTATCCTCCTTCTCCTCCTCCTCTTTATTCACCTCATCGTTGATGTCGTCGTCGTTGGCAGAGGCAGATGAGATCCGTATGCAGATGTAACGACTCAGCGTGTAGGTGTCAAAACGTGTGCATTTCTACCCATCTCCATGCGCCATGCAGAATCGTGTACACGACTCACATCTTTTATCATCACTTCTCCTGCATAACGTTTTTCGCTTCAAATTATTATAGCAACCAAAAACTTACTGCTTAAAAGATTATTAAAAGTATTTAATTCAATCTACTTATCTAACTCCTTCAGATTCTTTAGAAAACGAGTGGAAAATCATTAATTAAATCTTTTTGCGTCTTTTGTGCGCCAAATCCCTTTCATTACAGCGAAATTCAAACTGTATCAAGTTGCTTTTGCCAGTCTGGGAGTTTTACGATTTTCGTGAACTCGCCGACGCCGAAGTGAACTCGAATAAGATTTCGCTTCGATTCTTCTATACTTACACCATCACCCAACTACACCTACTCCCTAACTATGGATAATGCATAGATAAAAAGACAATATGATTATGTTTGAGTACTGGTGCGAGCCGCCCCGCGAGGACAACGGCAACGGCAAAGGCGGGATGGCTCGATAATATATAGTTAGCTTAGGATTCGGATGCTGCGGGACAAGAGCCGGGAAAAAAAAACAAGAAACTCGGACAAGATATATAGCCGCATATAACATATTCCCGCCGGTCGGGTCGTCCGCCGCGGCCGTCCCGGTATTCATGGCTGGAAATCTTGAACAATTACGTGCCGCCGAGTGAGTGAGTGTGTGTTGCATGCATACTCACCTCACCTCTTGCCTCGCTCGTGCTATCGATTTTTTATGCTCCAACGAAGAGCAGCAGGAGGAGGAGGAGGAGGAGGAGGAGGCGGCGAAGGCGAATCAAAATGAAATGAGGGTCGTCGGTCCAACAACTGGATCTGGGATGCATCCCAGAGTGTGTTTCTTTGAATGGTCAAGCGGGCGTCCTCTCAGGTAGAATATAATCGCCTACGCGTCGCGACTCTCGGACTTGGAATGCCAACACGGCGACCTTGGATATATGCTGCGCCCAACGTCGCTGCTGCAGTTCTCGCTCCCGAAACAAAGCATTTTCGTGGCGCCAAAATCAGCATGCATAATATTACTTGCTTCAATCGGATAGTTTACAAATAAATGGCACCAGGTGTGCGCAGTGCGCATCCAAGGCATAATATTTAGTTTACTCTGGATTGTGTGTGGTAGTAAATTCAAAACCAATATTGAACATTTCAATTAACACGCTGGTCGGTTCTGTCCAGCGTAGTTAATTTCCTGCCCGATGTCCAGCTCCCGGTTTCGGCGACCGGCGACATTTGTTAATGCATGTTAATTGTCCCATCATGTGCACGGACGCAATCAACTTAGAATACCATTACACATAAGTCTAGGCATCGCAAATCACATTGAAATCGAAAGCGATAGATTGATAGAAGCTTAACAATCCATTTCGGCGATGGTAACATTTGGTAACCAGTGGAATAAGTTCTCGTGCAGTGCATCTTTTGCTGCGTGCGACGCGGCGACCACATTCCGCGCGGGACGCGAGATGCCGATGGCCCCGGCTGGCTGGCCGGCAAGATCACCTCTTCGGCGGGCGGCCACATCATCAGCTTCATCGGCGGCGGCGACGGCGGCGGGTGGCGGCAGCGGCCGCTGTGGAATGAGGCCCGGGCGGCGCACGAGAGAGGAGAGACCGGCCCGACCGGTTATGGTAATACCGGAATGGGTAACGTTCGAGGAGAAGAACAAGACGAAGACGACGACGAAGAAGATGTGGGATCTGGCTGGATGCTGCAGATGATGACGCACGCAGTTTGCGCCAAAACGTTGATCTCTCCTCTCTTCCCCAAAAGCAAAACAACCACAGCATTAAAAGAAGAAGAAGAAGAAGATGAAGAAGTAGAAGAAGAAGAAGAGAAAAGCGGAGGAGAGAATGTGCATAATTTGCACGCGAAACTGTAAAGCGAACAACTAATGTGCGATTGGCATGGTGCATCCGCCGCGATGCGCGTCTGATTGAATAGATTATAGTCGTTGCAACCGCCGCGCGCCGGTCGCGTCGGATTCGTAGTAATAGTAAATCTCGAAATGGGCAAGATATTAATTTGTTTTGCGAAATACGCGTTGTAAACGTTTGTAATTGTTGCATTTCACGTTTACTGTTGCCCATCATCGGTTTATGGCTTTTTGAAATATCCTTACGCGCATTTTTCGGAAGAGAAAAACTATGCGGTGATGAGTAATTACGAACTGGCCGCGCAGACGGTGTTTATATTATTCCGAAGCGGATCAACATGTTTGGCAAAGTGTAGCAGGAGCAGGATTGTAAAAACACCAAACAATATTTCATATTTGGCAATCCAAACGACAAACAAAAGCTCCGGTTTTGCATCAACATTCGACTAATTGACCGAATGATTAACATGTTGAAATCGATCATAAAACTTTTACTAAGTGCTGTTAAATCTGTTTGCCTAATTAAAATTAATGATACCAATAGTTGGAATCTACATACTTTGTAATATGCATTGCTTGGTGAATGCAAAGATATTAAATTACGTATTAAACTTTTGAGCGCTGCACATGTGCAACTTTCCAAGCGAATTGCATGCGCATCATCATCATGGTCCGCAAACTTTTTCGAAATTCCAACCGAACCTCATCCTAATTCAATTCGACATCGACCTGTTCGATCGAAATCCGACGCCGACGCCACCAACACTACAAAACCAACCTTTTTATTGTTAGATTAATAACGTGCCCAAGAAGATCGCCCTGAATTTGCTATTAATATACCACGGCCACAAAGAGAATAGGAAAGGAGAGGAGAGAAGCCAAAGATCAGAAGAGAAGAAGCTTTGTTGAATGTGGTATTAAACTTTATATCGGCTCATATATGCATCGTGCGTTTAAGTTTAAAGTTAAAGACGCTTTTTGCAGCGGGCTTTGCGCGAGTTTTCTTCATCGCATTCTCCAGACGCGCAGAAGATGAAGGCAGAAGAGGAGGAGGAGCAGGCGCGCGCGTTTTGCGAATAGTTTATTTTTAGCGAGCGCCGTTTTTCATGCTGTGGTCCATAGTAAATCCTTGAATAATGGGCCTGCGCCGCTGAAAGACAATGAGCGAAGCAACAAGACGAGCCCATCGTTTAAAATAATTGATAGCCCATCGCGCGCATAGTATGAGTACATAAACACAAGAAACAGCGCATATCTGTTTTTAATAAATTACCATCTCGCCCACTCGACGCAAACTGCAGCGGCGGAGGTGGTGGAGGTGGCGCGCATTTAAAGCTACTAAACCACCCTCAATTTAGAGATTTAATCGGCGCGCCGGAATTTATTACGCCCTAAACTAATCATAATCGTCAAAACTATTATACTACAAAGCCTATTATAGTCGGATTTTACTACGTTGTCCTTTTTTCCTCCTAGTCAACGAAACAGGTGTCTTGTCTGTCCGGACGAACGCACAAAGAGCAACCTGTCTGCTGGGCTGCTGGGTTGCACCCCCTCCGAAGAGATGCGTCTGTGTGGGAAGAGTCAAAAGTCGTTACCTACCTGCGGGTTACCTGGTAGGTAACCGCCGAAATTCCAACGGGCAAACGAACGAACGGAACGAAGCAATCGCCTTGGGACTAGAAAGTTTGGCAAGCGAGAGACAGACGCGCGCGCCATTAAGCATCGCATCCTATCGCACCGCGCAGAACTGGTCGAGGCTTGGCTTTTAAAACTGGTTTCCGACTGACTCCACGACGACGATGATGACGACGCACCGCGACGCCGCCACCGCCGCCAACGACGACAACGATGGCCCGATCAAGTTCGACGCCGCCGCCGCCGCCGCCGCGCGGGGAAAGCCGTCGTGTGTGTGTGTCCGTTCGTTCGCTTCGCTTCGCGTCTCGCGCGGTCAGTTCTTCGGCTGGTGCGTCTGCGGTCGTGTGCTGAATTTGGAATGCGTGCGCGCTCCCAAAAATCGCGACTTGCACTTTGAATAATTCTTCATTCTCTAATTCACTGGTGGCCCCCGAATATCATCGCACAAACATTAATTCCAACTGGAATAAGTAACGCGGTTGGTATAATAACAATTAATTGCTCAAAAGTTCGTGGATTTTGACGCGAAATGTAACTTTTTTCGGGGACGGAGAGTAGTCGAGAGGACAGAGCATTAAGGTCACGTGCAATTAGCGTGAAACACACGCGCGTGCGCATGCGGCTCGGTCACATGGTTGCAGAGTGCGCGCGTAAATTTCGCAAATGGGATTAATTCAATTTTTTCCGATTTGAATCCGATTGGAATTGATATTTTCTTTGGTTATCTAGCTGTATGAGTGTGCTTCAGCGTCATAAAGCTAGGTTACCGGAGTTAAAACCAGTTCCATATCACCATCACCATCATCATCATCATCCGGATCGATATTATTGATCCGGCTGCGCGTCAAGGCTAAGCAATTTTCGGACAGAGCGAAAAATAAAAAATGATGCCTGTAGGCGCGCATTCCTTAAGCGTACTATCTTTCTACCGGCGTTTTGTGCGCGTAGTTGCGCATTCCAGAGGCGAACATTCCATCGAAATGATTTCATCTCAAACGCGTGTGGCTTAGGTAAGAATGCGATTTATCAAAATTGTACTTATTTAATTTGTAAGTATCACACAAATTTGTCATAGCACATAATACCTACCAAGTAAGCATTGATTGAAGGCAACAATAAAATATCCAACTCACGCATTAACATGAACATTGAACATTGTACACGACTTAATTTATATCCGCTACGAGCAACAAGAGACACGTGGGTGGCATGCACGATTTGTTCGTTCGCCAATGGCATACACAATAAGGAAATAAAACACTCGCTGCACACACAAGTTGTGGGAGGCTAAAAGTGGCGTTGGGCCAACATGGCGGCACCAAGCGCCGCCGCCATTGCCGCCATCAACGACCCGGATGTAACCATTGCGCGATTCCGCCAGGTTGCGCTGATGCCCATCAGGACCTGATCGGCGCGCCGACAAGCAAACGCTGCGAAGGAGAAAAACCCAAAAACTTACAATATAATCGCATCGATCATCTATCTATAAATAGGTACACCGCGCAAACAGCAGGTAAAACACTGTGCAAACCCAGACGAACGAACGAATTCGACGCCAACGCCAAACGCCGACCCGCCGACCGCCGAGTGAATATTTGATTATTTGCACACATGTATTAATCATGCATATTTATGAGATCACACATGTCATCTTCTTCTGCTGCCTCTTTTTTTTTCTACTCCCGCAAAGCAAAGCAAAGCAACGCGAATTGGAAATAAATCGCGTGTGTTTACCTGTACATTTCGCGGCCGTGTTGTTGGCGGTGACCGCGAACCGCACCGAGCACGATGCCGCTGATGACGCGCAGTGGTCGTGCACGCGGAAAGTGACCTCATCGGCCGCGGTTGCGGCCGGCATGTGTTTGCACGTCAAGTTCGTTGGCGTCGCTGCATTGTACGCGCAAACCGTCAGCTCGCCGTAGTTCTTCCGCTGAAACTGATGCAGACCATCTTTACAATTCGATAACAATATTTGGGGCACTTTCGAAATCCTTTACAAAACGCGCTATAAATCGCATAGCAACAGGAAGCGCGCCGCGGCTGGCTGGCGAGTGCTACTTTCTTTCACGCGCGCCGCGAAATCAATTAGAAACTTGCCGTTTCCGCAATTAGCCAATCGTATATATCGTATTTATCGAGCGTCGTTAATGATTATACCTTTGTGCAACTTTTACTTTTTGTGGACCAAAAGAAAGAAAGAAAGGGCAATTTACTTCGTGCATTCGATACCTGTTGGTTTCGGAAGGGTTAACAGGTGGTTGTGCAACTCTTAAGAAACTCCACTCCACTTCACTTCTACCTACTCCACGTCACTTTAGTACATAATTAAATCCTGCACTTTTTTTACGAACCTTAACATCCAGATCCCTTGTCGCCTGCAAGTTGACTTCATCGACCTCGTAGAGCACACCCGCATCGACACCAGGAGTCACATAATCCTCAAATTCGGCACGCGGCGGATTGCAGTACGCGTTGGCGATGTTCGCCGGTATGGCGCGCAAGCGCTCGCCAATGGCGGTTGCTGTGGCGCGTGCATCGTTCGCAGAGATCGCCATTGTCTTCCGGTCGGCGCTCACCAACTGTTCATAGCTTTTGGCGTTCTCCGAGCTTGTCACTAAAACGAATTGTACATCGGGCGCTAGATTGCGAAGGGATGCCATGGAACGGAGGGCAGTGTCCGCGTCCGAATCCTGTAGGTAGGAGGATTGCGCCAGGATTACAATGGCGCGTCCAAACGGTCGGTCATACGTGGCGCATGTCGCTAGTGTGCGGTTGGCGTAGTCGGAGATAATCTCGTGCAGGCAGCGTGTGAGCGTTAGTCCAGTTGGCCCTATTTTAAGTAACCTCATTAATATCCTTATTATGAACAGGCTACCTGACTGCCTGGTGAGGATCGCTTACATAGCGCATTCATTTTGGTTGTGTTGGAGAGTTCACCGAAAGCCGTGCCGAGATCGTGTGTGATGTTGAACAGCCAGTTGGCGGAGGAACCGGCCAACAAACCAACACTGCCGCCATGGTGGGAGATATCCGCATCCTTTGCAAGGACTCTATAAGGATATAAAATGTAATCCTTGTTGTTGTTGAATTTATGTACTAATTATTTCTTTTTAGGATAACTCACGCGAGTAAACGTTGCAGTTCGTATGGAGAATACGTATGGTCAGTGATAAGGATAATTTCCAATCGATTCGGCCCGGAAGTTGGTTTACACTCGTCGTACTTCCCAATCAACGTTGCTGTTAAAATATAATTGAATTAAAATCCTTCATTTTATTTCGTCGTGAAAGATACGAGTATTTGCGCGATTTTTTTCATAGATTTAATATACGAGAGTATTTTTTTTGCTGGGCTGGATGAGTGAGTGATTGAATGCGTTCGACATTTTATGCGTTATTAAACATAACAGTCTGGGCGTCGGTTAATTTGATTTACTACGCACCGGGGCTCTCGGATGGATGATGGAAAAATTGTGGAATGAAGCAACACACGCGTGCCGTGCCGAGAGACGTCAGAGAAGCAAAAAATGATCGTCTAATAAAATCACTGACCGACAACAATACCAGCCCACCAGCCAGCATGAAGGGCAATATGTTTCTAGATTTTTTTTTGTAAATATCGTAAATTATTTTAATGTTCACCTGCGGTCGTGTAGAAGGTTTGCACGGCGGCGGCAGCAAGATAATCAATTTGTTCATCCCTGATTTTATGCGGATAGCTGCCGACATAATTGAGAGTCCTCGTCACTGCCGTCACCTGAAATTCACGCTGTTATCGATCGCCGCACTCAAGCCGCGCTTTATTCTACTCGCCTCCTTGACAAAGTCGTTGTTTTGCTTTAATTCGTCCAATTTCTGACGGCGATTGCATGCGCTCACGCTGGTATCGTACGCAACGCCATCAACCGAATAATACATATCGATGATTGACGATAAAGTCGCTGCTGGATTGGTTTGATACCATTTTCTTGCATTGCTTGCTAGAATTAATCCTACAAATGAAAAATAAACTATGTATGATAAAGGGTAACAGTCTTTCTTGACAATGGAGAAGATTACAAGATAAATAATACGAAACTATTCAGATTTGTAAAAAGTTGAAGGTAATAGATACCTTTTTATGCAGAAACTTTGTTGGCGGGACACACTAAAGTTTGCCTATGTTGTACCTAATACACAATCTATAATCTAATTTAATGTTTCTGTCAGAGTTTGTCCCTCGAAAGATATACAACAACAAAAGTTTGCGTCACGACAACAATCAATCTTTTTACCTTTTTTGCAGCAAATTAAATGCGCATATATTACATTCTACTTATTTCGCGGCGCATAGCAGAATAATTCTGTTTAAATTCATGACAAATTGGAACGACGATGAGAAACACAACCGTTAATGTTTCCAATTACCAGCGAGGATGGCATTTCTTGCGCGACAAGCATATCAGCGCAATTAATTACCTCGAAGCACATTTCACGCAAATTGCGCACCGCCGCGGCGTGCGACAACGATTCACGAAACTAATCGGCCAAACGGTTTGCGGTTTGCGATTCCGCATATCTAATGTTGCGCATATTACATGTGTTAGATGAAGGTGCATTGACAACTGCACCAACCTGATGACATTTCCACGATTCTAATTAGCGCATTCATTACAAATAGTAGATGTAAGTAGGAATTTTGTAATTACGCTTGCGTTATTTCAATTAACAAATGCGTGGAGTTTCAAATTACAATTTTCTCCATCAATTTGTTCGGATGATTATATACGCGGATTTCTTTGAAATTTAATTAAATCCTTGCTGAAAAGAGCGGCGGGGAAGAAAAACGGATGAATGCCCGGCGCCTGCACATATGTATCGCATCAAATCCAGTTGTACTAAAATTACATCCGTTTGCGAATGTTGCTGTCGTCGGCAGTTTATTACCCAGGTAGCCGTTCGTTCGCTCCGCGAAGACGACGACTCGTTACGCACGTCACGTTATTTACGCGACGTGGTTACAAGGGTTGCACGCGCGGCCGGCGCGACGCGACGGTGGCGGAAAGGGAAAATCGATACAACTTGAGCGTGGGCAATGTGCGTAACCGACGTCATTTCTCAATCCGCACGGATTTCGCACTGCGTACGCGTGTATGAGTATATACCTTACCATCAATTGCACCGAGAAGGACGGCGTCGTTCGCGTCCCAGTCGTCGCCTTTCAGGAAGAAGCGCCGCGGTAGCATCGTGTCGTTCCACTTGCCCGACGACTCCAGACGCACATCGCGGCGCGCCTGATTGATCACCGCCTCGGCGAGCACGCCGCCGATGGTCGCGAACCACAGATTGTCGACCGGCTGCGCTTCGCCGCTGAGCAATTGCTCGGGCGTCGTGTAATTAGCCTCCTCGAGCACCTCCAGCAGGTTGGCGCGGTCCGGTTGCAGGACGGACGCGAGCCCGGCGATTAGATAACCGGGTGCAATCGTGCCCCAGTCGGTGCGGATGACGCCTTTCTGCTCGGGGCATTCGCTCATTTGCGTTGAGCTGGTCGAAGAACTATAACAAATACAGTTATTATTACTTACTTACAATTAAATATTTTCGCACAATGCAAGGGTTTCATACCGTGCCGTCACTAGATTCATGTGGGTGCTGATGCTTATCGGACAAGTGTAGCGTTCGTCGTTCCTAGCACGTAAATCTAAAGAATTTGAGAGCATCGTATGCAGTGTGCAGAATTCTTCAGTGTTGAGCACCTGTGGGAGGATGGGGTTGACGTCCGGTGTGAGGTGGTCGACGAGAAATTGGTATTTGATAAATTCCGGACCGGATGCGCGATAGGGTAGGCTGACGCGGTTGTTATTGAGCCCAT